>PVIA01010678.1:0-50144 GCA_004024845.1 Tonatia bakeri
GTTTTAATTTGCATCTCTCTAGTGGCTACTGATGCTGAGTATTTTTTGTATGTCTCTGGGTCCTCTGTATGTCCTCCTTGGAGAAGTGTCTGTTCAAGTGTTTTGCCCATTTTTTAATTGGGTTGCTTGTCTTCTTAGAGTGGAGTTGTTTGAGTTCTTTATAGATTTTGGAGATCAAACCCTTGTCTGAGGTATCATTAGCAAATATATTTTCCAATATGGTTGGTTCCCCTTTCATTTTGCTGATGTTTTCTTTAGCCATGCAGAAGCTTTTTATTTTGATGAGATCCCATTTGTTTACTCTTTCCTTTATGTCCCTTGCTCTGGGGGACATATCAGTAAAAATGTTGCTTGGAATATCTGAGATTTTCCTGCCTGTGTTCTCCTCTAGGACTTTTATGGTGCTATGACCTATATTTAAATCTTTTATCCACCTTGAATTTATTGTTTTGTGTGGTGTAGGTTGGTGCTCAAGTTTCATTGTTTGGAATGTAGCTGTCCAGTTCTCCCAACACCATTTGTTGAAGAAGCTATTTTTACTCCATTTTATACATCTGCCCTTTTGTTGAATATTAATTGACCATAGAGACTTGGGTTTATTTCTGGGCTTTCTATTCTGTTCCATTGGTCCATGTGCCTGTTTTTATGCCAGTAACAGGCTATTTTGATTACAGTGGCCTTGTAATACAGTTTGGTATCAGGTATTGTGGTCCCTCATTTGTTTTTCTTTCTCAAAATCGCAGCAGCTATTTGGGGTCATTTATGGTTCCATATAAATTTTTGAAGTGTTTGTTCTATGTCTGTGAAATATACCATTGGTACTTTAATAGGTATTGCATTGAATCTGTAAATTGTTTTGGGTAGTATGGACATTTTGATGATGTTAATTCTTCTGATCCATGAACACGGTATATGTTTTCATTTGTTTGTGTCTTCCTTGATTTCTTTCTTTAGTGTTGTATAGTTTTCTGCATACAGGTCTTTTATTTTATCTAACCAATAAATCTTGGTTAGATTTATTCCTAGGTATTTTATTTTTCTTTTTGCTATATTGAATGTTTTTTTTATTGATTTCTGCTTCTGCCGTTTCATTGTTGGTATACAAAAATGCCTTTGATTTCTGGATATTGACTTTGTATCCTGCTATTTTGTCAAATTCATTTATTAGGTTGAGCAGTTTTTTGGCTGAGTCTATAGAATTTTCTATGTACACTATCATGTCATCTGCAAACAATGACAGTTTTGTTTCCTCCTTTCCGATTTGGATGCCTTTTATTTCCTTTTCTTGTCTGATTACTGTGGCTAAAACTTCCAATACTATATTGAATAGAAGTGGTGAAAATGGGCAACCTTGTCTTGTTCCTGATCTTAGTGGGAAAGATTTTAGTTTTTGCCTATTGAGTATGATGTTGGCTGTATGTCTCTCATATATGGCCTTTATTATGTTGAGGAGTGCTCCCTTTATTCCCACTTTGCTGTTTTTATCATAAATGGGTGCTGTACCTTAACAAATACTTTTTCACCATCTATTGATATGATCACGTGATTTTTGTCTTTGCTTTTGTTTATGTGATGTATTACATTTACTGATTTGTGAATATTGAACCATCCTTGCATCCTGGGATGAATCCCACTTGGTCATAGTGTATGATCTTTTTAATGTATTGTTGGATGTGGTTTGCCAATATTTTGTTGAGGATTTTAGCGTCTATGTTCATCAGCAATATTGGCCTGAAGTTTTCTTTCTTTGTTGTGTCTTTATCTGGTTTTAGAATGAGGATGATGCTGGCTTCATAAAAAGAGTGTGGGAGTCTTCCATCATTCTGGATTTTTTGGAATAGTCTGCGAAGGATAGAGGTTAGCTCTTCCTTAAATGCTTTGTAGAATTCTCATGTGAAACCATCCAGACCCGGACTTTTGTGTGTCGGGAGTTTTTTGATTACTGCTTCAATTTTATCTGCTATTATTGGCCTGTTCAGGCTTTCTGCTTCTTCTTTATTGAGTTTTGGAAGATTATATTTTTCTAGAAATTTGTCCATTTCACCCAGGTTTTCAAATTTCTTGATGTACAGTTCTTCACAGTAATTTTTTACAATCCTTTCTATCTCTGTGGTGTCATTTGTAATTTTTCCTCTTTCATTTCTGATTGTGTTTATTTGGATCTTCTCTCTTTTTTTCTTGATGAACCTGCTTAAAGGCTTGTCAATTTTGCTTATCTTTTCAAAGAAACAGCTTCTGGATTCATTGATCCTTAGAATTGTGCTTTTAGACTGTATGTCATTTAATTCTGCTCTGATCATGGTTATTTCCTTCCTTTTACTTTCTCTGGGCTGTCTTTGTTGTTGTTCCTTAAGTTTTTGTAGGCATAGGTTTGGGTTGTTTGATTGAAATGTTTCTATCTTTTTTAGGTAGGCCTGTATGGCTATGAACTTCCCTCTCAGGATTGCCTTTGCTGTATCCCATAAGTTTTGGGTTGTCGTGAGTCCACTTTCATTTGTTTCCAGGATCTTTTTGATTTCTTCCCTAATTTCATTCTTGACCCATTCATTGTTTAATAGCATGCTGTTCAATCTCCATGATTTTGAGCGTTTTGGGCTTTTTTCCGTGGGGTTGGTTTCTAGTTTCAGTCCCTTGTGATCTGAGAAAATGCTTGGTATGATTTCAATTTTCTTGAATTTGTTTAGGCTTGTTTTGTGTCCTATCATGTGGTCTGTCTTTGAAAATATTCCATGTACATTTGAAAAGGATGGGTATTTCGCTTGTTTGGGATGAAGGGCTCTATATATATATCAGTTAAGTCCATTTCATCTAGGGCATTGTTCAATGCCACAATATCTTTGTTGATATTTTGTGTTGAAGATCTGTCCATTTTTGACAGTGGAGTATTAAAATCCCCTAGTATAATTGTGTTGCTGTCAATATCTTTCTTGAGGTCCCCTAAGATTTTCTTTATGTATTTGGGTGCTCCTATGTTGGGTGCATATATATTTACAATGTTTATGTCTTCTTGGTGGATTCTTCCCTTGAGTATTATGAAGTGACCTTCTGGGTCTCTCTCTAAGGCCCTTTTTTTTGAAGTCTATTTTGTCTGATATGACTATTGTTACCCCAGTTTTTTTTTCCTGTCTGTTTGCTTGGAATATTTGTGTCCAGCCCTTCACTTTCAGTCTGTGTAGGTCTTTTGTCCTGAGGTGGGTCTCTTGTACGCAGCATATGTGTGGGTCATGTTTCCTTATCCATTCAGGTATTCTACATCTTTTGATTGGAGCATTTAATTCATTTACTTTAAGGTTATTATTGATAGGTACTAATTCATTGCCATTTTCATACCTGTGTTCCTCTCTCTCTCTTTTCCTTCTTTTCCTTCAAACAGTCCCTTTAGCATCTCTTGCAGAGCTGGTTTGGTGGAGGTGTATTCTTTTAGACTTCTTTTGTCTGGGAAACTCCTTATTTGGCTTTCTATCTTGACTGAGAGCCTTGCTGGGTAAAGTAGTCTTGGTTGCAGGCCTCTGGTTCTCATTATTTGGAAATATTTCTTGCCATTCTGTTCTGGATTGGAGTGTTTCCATTGAGAAGTCAGCTGCTAACCTTATTGGGGCTCCCTTGTATGTTACTTCCTGTTTCTCCCTTGCTGCTTTTAAGATTCTCCTTTTGTCTCGGTATTTTGCCATTTTAATTATGATATGTCTTGAAGTGGGCCTCTTTGTGTTCCTCTTGATTGGGGCTCTCTGTGTTTCCTGAATTTGTGTGGCTTTTTCTCTCATCATATAGGGAAGTTTTCCATCATTACCTTTTCAAATAGGTTTTCAATCCCTTGCTCTTCTTCTTCTCCTTCTGGTATCCCATTTATATGGATATCATTATGTTTCATATTGTCTTGCATTTCTCTTAATCCCTCTTCATTCTTTCTGGGTCTCTTTTTCCTCTTCTTGCTTTCTCTGGATGTTTTTTTTCTACTTTGTCCTTCAGCTTGCTGGTCCGATCTTCTGCTTCATCGATCCTGCTTTTGATTCCTTCTACTCTGTTCTTCAGTCCAGAAGTTGTATTCTTCATTTCCTCTTAGCCCTTGTTTTGATAGTTTCTATTGCCTTTTTCATGTTGATATAGTTTTCAGTGAGTTCATTGTAGCATCCCTGTAGTTTCTGGTAGCTCATTGTAAGCTCATTGAGCTTCCTGATAATCATTGCTTTGAACTCAATATCTGAGAGTTGAGTTGCCTCTATTTCATTTAGCATTCTTTTTGAGGCTTCCTCCTTTTCCTTCACTTGGGGATGGTTTCTTTGTCTTCCCATTGTTTGTGAGACTCTTCTCGTTAGCCTCAGCTTTTTAAATTGATCTTTTCTGGCTCCCTGGGTTTATGGTGTGAACTTCTGTGGCAGAATACCTGTGAGATTCAGTGGTGTAGTCTCCTTGGTCTCCCAATCTCTGGTCTTAGGCTGTCATTTAAGTTTGCTCTGTGTTTTTTCTTTTTCTTTTTTTTTAATTGTAGTTGGGTCTTTCTTTGGTGAGTCCTTCTCACCAGATGGTTAACTGAGGGTCACTCTGTCCACCACCTCTTGTATTTTGTTGTGCTGGTGAGGGCAGGCTGTGTTGAAGCTGGTTCTTCCGTGTGTACAAGGTTTTGAAGATTCTCTCTTGCTCTTATTCACTTGTTTGTTCTGGGTAGTGTCTCCACTATTTAGTTGTATTTCCAGATAGGTCGTGGATTGAGGTTTGTGTGGTTTCCACTCCCTCCTTCACCTTCTTCTCTTGTTATCTGTTAGTGTTTTCTTTGTTGTTGGGTTTCCTCTTGTAGTAGGTATACTGGTGTTCACTACTTCCACCTACTCTTTTTTGTGATCAGTTGGAGGGGAAGGCAAAATGGTTTAAGACAGCAAGAGAATATTTATGATATTTACAGTAGCAGCCAGTAGAAAAGAGATAGGAGATCCTTTGGCTATGTGTAGTGTTAACCATGATATTCCACCCAACTAGCCGACTTTTAGAAAGGATGGAAAGAAGATAAGACTCTTATTGGGGAAGGAAGGATTGTGAGTTGGATCTAGAGAGCAGTGAGGTTGTGGGAGGTCAGATTCTGAGGTAAGGTGAGAGTAAAGGATAGTAAATAGGTGTAGTGTATGAGAGACAGAAGTTAACCACTATAGTAATAGAGTTCAGGTAACCATGAAGTGGGCTAAGATATGGGAGGGGTGTTGTGAAGTATTTACAATTGTATGGAACAGCTATTATTTACAATAATATTAAGGCAACAATCATATGACAGAATCCATGTGATCTAGATAACAAGAATAGTGAGTATAGGACCTTGAGTAGTGTGCTAATGGAACACAAGTGAAGTGAAGGACGGTAAATTAGCAATACACTATGAAAGAGATATTAGGGGAAAGCTGTCAAATGATATAATGTAACCAGTCTAGCAAAGCAGACTATACAGAAAGAAGAGGAATACAAAAATCCTATTAAAATAAAAGATGTAGAATAATGGAATAATAATAATAATACAAATATGCAACAACTTGTAGGTTCTCTGTAGTAGCAGAATGAAATGTGTCTCACTGTTGCAGCTGTTGTGATGCCCCTTCTTTTGGTCCAACTCTGGTCTTTTCAGAGTTCCAGGGTTTTTTTTTTTTTTTCTTTTTTCTTTTTGTCTCACTTGTAGGTATTTAAAAAAAAAGAAGCAGATGGAGGACAGAAGAAGAGATCAAATTGGAAAGAAAGGAAGAAGGAATAAAACAAGAAAGAAGGAAAGAGAGGAAAAGAAATTGGAGAAAAAATAATAAAAATTAAAAAATAAAAAAACTCTCTTGGTTTCAAAGTGGCCAAACCGGTTTTTCTTGTCTTGCTGGCTGCAGAAGGTTGAGGGGCAATTGGGATGACTTTTCTTCCTCCCAATCTGCACTCAGTCAGCTGCGCACTCCCTGGGGAGCTATCCTGGCACCTCTCCCCTGCACCTTGGGTGTGGGATCCAGGCCTTTCCCTGGGTTACCACTGTGGGCTGGGGTGAGGAGGTGCATTCGCATGCTCACTGGCCAAGATGCTTCAACATTCCCAGAGCTAGGGGGGTGTGCAGGGTCTTCCGCACAAGCACAACCTTCCACACAACCTCGGGATCGCTGCCCGTTTGGGTGTCAATGAAATAGATTTTTGGATTCAACATGTAAAGTTGTTTAACAATGCAATGAGCATTCTTGAAAAAATAGCAAGCTTGCAAATACTGCGAATATTCCTGCAATGAGTAGAGTCCAGGTGATTATGGAGACTGGCAAGTCCCACAGTCTGCATCCAGCAAGACGGAGACACAGAAGAGGGCATGGTGTCATTTCTAGGCCTAGAATCCAGGAAGAGCCAATGTGTCAGTTTGAGTCCAAAGGAAAGAAGAGGAAAGATTCATTCTTACCATAGATCTTAGCAACCTCAGAATCTGATTTTTTTTTATTTCCTTAGTAAGTAGAGAACTTTCATTTTTTCACTTAAAGAAAGCATTTTTAGGCTTCTTTTTGACATATTTGAATTGCCATCATCACCACTCTTGTGCTTTGGGGCCATTATTAAGTTATATTAAGGTGACTTGAACACAAGCACTGAGATACCATGACAGTCCATTTGATAACCTAGGTGGCTACTAGGTGACTAGCAGGCGGGTGGCACATACAGTGTGGATGTGCTGGACAAAGGGATGATTCATGTCCCAGGGGATGGGGTGGGATGTGCAACTCAGAATGGCACATAGTTTAAAACCTATGAATTTTTATTTCTAGAATTTTTTACTTAATATTTTTGGACCACAGTTGACTTTGGGTAACTGAAATCAGGAAGGTGAAACTACAGGTAAGTGGGAAGACTACTGTAATACCATTTGTATGGCTCATTCATTTGGTCATTTATTCATTATTGGGAACCTAGACTCTGTTCTAGGGATATAGTGATGAGCAAAACAGATATAATTCCCATCTTCACGGAGTTTATATTTGTGGGGCATGTGGTAGTCTTCATGAGGCTCTTCAAAAGCATCCCTTTTCCTTGTTCAAGTTCTGATTAAATTGAAATATAAAAGAAAAGATCAACATTTACAGTCACTGATTGAATATTATTTACCTCTATTGTTTTTAAATGCTAAGTTGAAAGGTACAGGATAGTGTTCAAAACCCACAGACTTTGTAATGTCAATGTCCAGAGTTGGGCTCCTGTACCCACCTAGTCACGGGAAGGGCTGATCTGTAGTAGGCTTCCCAATTTGGGGGCACTTCTCATAAGACAATGTGGAGGAGCAGAAGAGAGCTCCTGTTCCCTGTTATGTCCACTTATTCTCACCAAATTTACCAATCACTGAGTTACTCTACCACCCGTGGGTTCAGTGCATAAATGGGCAGAGAGAGTTCAGGGGTGTATCACTAACAGAGGCTCTCTCACATGGAAGAAACTTTAGAAGAGGGAACAAGTGTTCTCCCTTCACAGGGAAGAAGCACAATAATAATACAATAACCAAATTTACAAAGGTAAATTTTTCATTGTGACAAGTCCTATAAATGGGGGGTCATGGTAATTTATTTAATTACTGATCGAGAGTTCAGTTGTTCCCTTATTTTTTTCTTCCAAAAATACAGCAGTAAACACCCTAGGTCAGAGGTCTAGAACATCTGGGACACATATCTGCTCACTGGCCAGTGATAAATGAACTCCCAGGAGTAGAGTTGTCGGATCCCAGCAAATGTGCATTTCAGATTTGATGGCTATTGCCAAATTGCGCTTTAAGAATGTTTCACCAATGTACATTCCCATCAGCTGTGTTAGGATAAAACACAAAAAAGCTGTTACAGGATAAAACAATGGACATGTACAATCTGTTTTAAATGATTTAGCTGGAATGTTCAATTAAAAAACATCATGTAAAGTGATAGGGGTTAAATTTGTAGAGTTTGCTGGCAACTTTACTCATATAATCTTATTTAATAATTGTTCCTCTGAGAAAGGGTCTCATGATTTCCATTTGAAAAATGATGATAGTGAGGCCAAACAAGATGAAACTGCCCAAGATTATGGACTCATAAATGGCAGAGATAGTTTGAGTCCAGCAGAGTGGTTCCTGTGGTTGTGCTCATAACCTTGGACACCACAATGCCACATGACACACCAGCTGCGTGACAAACAGTGACTGCATAGAAGAAAAGATTGTAATGAATGGTGGTGCTGCAAAAGGATGAATTCTTTTGAGAAAATCTTCTGCTTTCATTCAAAAGTTTCTGAAAATAAAGTGTGAAAGAATCACTGACAATATGTGGTGGATATGAGAATGGCTAAATAAAATGTTTTCCAAAGATTTTCATGAAATATCAGCTGGTTCTGATGCTTACTGGTTGTTTAAAATGTTTATTCATGTTGAACAATGTTTATTTATTGAAAGTACCATCTATTTAAATCAAATTATATCCACAACTGAATATTTATACAGGTGCTTTATTGAATATTCCTAAACATTTGCCCAAACCACACTTTATTCATACTTATGTTTACTTTTTTAGAATAAAAAATTGCTTAAAAGGAACCTAAAAGCAAATTGACATTTCTGTAGTTTGTGAACATCTGCAATGCTTTTTGCACATTAGCTGCTAGATATTTTACCTTAGAAAATGGCTACGTATTCTAATTATTTATGGTCAATGAAATATTTAAAATTTACACAGCATTTCTTTTATTGTGTCATATAATAGCAGCAACTCTTGGCTCTGGGACAGGCTGGAAATAGATGGATTTTGAGATTTTTCAAACACCTCAGCTTTGTGCCAGCATTTAATTAGCTGAAACCCCATTTATGTCACTGTACACTCCAGCACCATGAACATTAGGCCTTAAATAATCCTGGGCTGAACAGATGCCAGTATGAGCTGTGAAAAAAGCAATAAACAAAGTGATGTAGAGCCTCACAGTTTTATTCACTGCACTGAAGGTTCCTAGGGACTGGATTTGGAAATTTTATGGTATCTATAAAGGCTCATTGGCCCCCTGATTGATGGATGTGACTATGCACTTACTTTGCTTGAGGAATGATGAACACTTGGAAGTCTCAAGGCCAGGTTGGGAAGCCTTCATGATCTCCTCTTTAAAGTGGGGTGGCAGGGGAGGGTGGAGCACTGAATGATGACTTGTAGACCCTCTTTGGCTCTCTCATCTGTGATTCCGCGATTCAGGTTGTTGAGTTTCAAGGCTGGGAGGGACTGTCAAAGCTCCCTCTCATTCTACATGTGCTAATTGCTTTTTTTCCTGTTGTCTTAATAAGCATTATTGTATTATTTATGAATCAGGTGGGAGTCCCACTTGTCCAGGTTACACTCAACACCCTCTCTTCCCATACATATGCCCCCATCCAGTTTCAATTGAACCTGGTTTGGTTCCCAGTCGGGGCACGTGCCAAGTCTCTGGTAGGGGGTTCACGAGAGGCAACCACACACTGATGTTTCTCTCCCTCTCTTTCTCCTTCCCTTCCCCTCTCTCTAAAAATAAATTAATAAAACCTAAAAAAAAAGTGCCCTGTATTGGTCCCTGCTTTGAAGCAGTTGGGGAACATGTTGGGAAGACAGAGAGTGAGGGAAGACAGAGAGGGAGCCCATCTGGAGAAAAAAGGCACATACTTGCCAGAACAGTAGCTTGGAAGGCTGATTCTAGATTTCCTAACTAGTTGTCCTCTCCTCCCCCACTGTATTTTATGAACCTCATATTCTTGGGGGTAAGGGTATACCTGCCCCAAGGTAAGGTTTGTCACAATGGGAAAATAAATTGGAAAATAGGAAGAGGCTCACTTCAGCCCATAAATCTCACTACTCTTTCTCTATCATTCTTTCCCCTTTCTCTTCTTCAATACTTCTTCAATGAGAAAGAACATTATGGGAGAAAAGTGAAGGGAAAAAAATCAAAAGAATGTGGAGTAGACAAAGAGGAAGGAGAAATAAATGAGGAGATTTGGATTATAGCTAGCCAGGAACACAAATGGGGTTGGCAGCTGAGAACAGATCTGAATGGGACTCCCTTGTGCTCCCCAGTGCTCACCCACTTGTTGAGGGCTGGGGAGAAATCAAGGTGCAGAGGAATGTGGGTTCTATCAGAATTTTCCCCCATTCTCCTCCAATTTTGACTTAAACCACTCATTGTTTTGCCTCCGGGAGGCAACTGCATGACTGCTATGAGGGGGGCAACTGCATGACTGCTATGAGGGCAAAGTCATCGTATATCCCTTCGTTCTTTGGTAATGGTGGAGGTGGTGGGAATGATAATTTGTGTGAATACAGGAGGCAAAGCCAAGATCTGCCATTACTCTCCTCCCTTCTGGTTGGTTTTTCTCTGCTCCTGTCCACAGTCCATGACTATTATCAACTAAAGGGCCGGCATCCTAAACTCTCCTCTATGCTGCTTGTCCAAGTCAGATTAAGATGGCTAATAACAGAGGTCAAGATGACTCTCCTAAAGCTTTGCTTGGGGGGTGCTGGTTCACTCACTGCTGACTCCCATTTGGGGGACCACATAGTTAAAATCTGGAGGACAGGTTGACTAGCTCTCTTAAGAGAAAACTTTAGCTAAATATTGCCTTAGACATTTGTTTTTTCTTAGGTAGAAGGGAGTTGTTGACTGTATGCCTAAAGAAGAAATGTTTGATATACGGTGGAGATTTAGGTGTAGGTCAATTAGGATATATATCTTGATTTTAACATATTTTTCTTTGTTGCTTTACTTAATTAAATGCTCATAAAAATCATAACATACAAAGTATGTCTAGTAAAAAGTAAAGATTTACCCCTTCTCGGACTTCCGGCCAAGATGGAGGCATAGGTAGTCGCACTGTGCCTCCTCGTGCAACCAAAACTAAGGACAACAAAAATTGAGAAACAAAAAACAACCAGAACAGAGAGAAATGAACTGAATGGAAGTCGGGCTACTGTACATCCAGACCGATAAGGAGAAGCAGAGTACGAGGCCTATGGAGAGGGGTCGAGGGGTCCTGGCAGGAAAAAGGACTGGCTGGCAGATGCAGGTGCACAGGGCACAGAAGGCAGCTGATGGACCGGTGGCAGACCCTGGGTGCGGGAGACAATGAGCAAACCCAGTGAGGGGCGCAAGGCAGTGGGCTGTCCACAGCCATACATTTGCATGCAGACAAACTAAGCGAAAACGGGCATTGACACAGACCATGCAACCCAGGGACCCAGCGTTGGGAAACAAAGCCTAAGAGCACTCACTGAAAACACCTGTGGGGGTCGAGGCCGAGAGATTCTCTCAGCCTCACAGGAGACTTCTTGGGGAAACCCACAGAGTCTGAGAAAGTACACAAGCCCACCTCCTGGGAGCCAGCACCAGAAGGGCCCAGTTTGCTTGTGGGAGGTGGCAAGGGGGACTGAGGTCCTGGAGAGAGCAGAGCAGGTGCCATTGTTCCCTCTCTGACCCCATCCCACATACAATGTCACAACCCAGCGACTGCGGTGCCCTGCCCTGGTGAACACCTAAGGCTCCACCACCCTTACATAACAGCCGCAACCAGATCAAAGGAAAATAAAAAATAAAAAAGATGGCTCAAACATAATTTAAAGCCCCAGAGCCAATTTTTTTAAGTGACCAAGAGATAGCCAACCTATCAGATGCACAGTTCAAAACACTGGTGATCAGGATGCTCACAGAATTGGTTGACGTTGGTCATAAATTAGATGAACAAATGCAGGCTACGATAAGAGAAATGAAGGAAAACGCACAGGGAACCAAGAATGAGGGGAAGAAATCTGGGACTCAAATCAATGGAGTGGACCAGAAAGGAGAAAGGAACAACCAAACAGAGAAGAATGAAGAAACAAGAATTCAAAAAATGAAGAGAGGCTTAGGGACCTCCAGGATACCTTTAAATGTTTCAACATCCAAATTATAGGGGTACCAGAAGGAGAAGAGGAAGAGCAACAAATTGAGAACTTATTTGAACAGATAATAAAGGAGAACTTCCCCAATGTGGCAAAGGAAATAGACTTCCAGGAAGTCCAGGAAGCTCAAAGAGTCCCAAAGAAGTTGGATCCAAGGAGGAACATGCCAAGGCACATCATCATTACATTAGCCAAGGTAAAAATGAAGGAGAGAATCCTAGAAGCAGCAAGGTTCAAGGAGACAGTAACCTACAAAGGAGTTCCCATCAGACTGTCAGCTGATTTCCCCAAAGAGACCTTACAGGCAAGAAGGGGCTGGAAAGAAGTATTCCAAGTCCTGAAAGGCAAGGACCTACATCCCAGATTGCTCTATCCAGCAAAGCTTTCATTTAGAATGGAAGGGCAGATAAAGTGCTTCCCAGATAAGGTCAAGTTAAAGGAGTTCATCATCACCAAGCCCTTATTATATGAAATGTTAAAGGGACTTACCTAAGAAAAAGAAGATTAAAAATATGAACAGTAAGAAAAAAAGTCATCAAATGGAGGGTTAGCAACAGGGAAGTGGGAGGAGGAGAGAGGGGGAAAAGATATAGAGAATAAGTAGCATAGACAATAGGTAGAAAATAGACAAGGGGAGGGTAAGAATAGTATGGGACATGTAGACACTAAAGAACTTATGACACATGGACATGAACTAAAGGGGGGAATGTGGGTGGGAGGGTTGGGCAGGGTGGAGGGGAGTGAAGGGGGAAATGGGACAACTGTAATAGCATAATCAATAAAATAAAGTGTTAAAAAAAAGATTTTCCCCTTCTCTATCAGCTCTTCATAGTTTGATAGTTCTATAGTTTTTGGATCATACTTTGCCTTATAGCATATCAATACCTAATTACAAATGATTTAAACAGAACAATAGTGTCCAATCCACTACCACTCACCCAGAGGGTATGAAACTGATGGTAGCTCAGGAATAATAAATGACATTTGAGGCAGAATTAATAAATCATCACAAGCTATTCTTTTATAACCATTTTGTGGTAATTACAGACACAACTTATTTTTTTCTTACATTAGACTGATTTTTGACTTTATGCATATTCTTATCCAAATTTCCATTTTTATTTTTTAATTATTTATTTATTATTTATGTTTTAGAGAGGGAAGGGGGGAGAAAGAGAGAGAGAGAGAAACATCAATGTGCGGTTGCTGGAGGCTGTGGCCTGCAACCCAGGCATGTGCCCTGACTGGGGATCAAACCTGTGATGCTTTGGTTCGCAGCCCACGCTCAATCCACTGAGCTACGCCAGCCAGGGCCAAATTTCCATTTTTATATTTGATTTACTAACATGGTAGCCTTTTGTAGTCTTGTTGACATTCTCTCAGTTAAACTAGGTAAAACAATCACTTAATGCAGCTCCCCTGGCTGGCGTGGCTCTGTTGGTTGGAGCGTCTTTCCCAGGAACCGAAGGGTTGAAGATTTGATTCCTGGTAAGTGCAAATGTCTAGGTTGAGGGTTTAATCTTCATAGTTGTTTCTCTTCCTCCCTTCCTTTCTCTAAACAGGTCCTTGGGTGAAGATAAAAAGAAATCACACAGTACAGCTGATTCCATCACAGAATTTTCAGGGAGGAGCATAGGTCTTTCAGTTATTTTTCCATCACATGTCCTACCATGCTGCCTCCTAGCTCCTCCCTGGAATGGTGATAGTGTTTTACTGCAGCACATGGAACAGTGGCCTCCCCTAAAACAGAAAAAAATTGTTAAATAAATAAATGAGTTCCGGGAGTTTTTAGTGAGTAAAAAAGATACCTTACATATATCTGTTTGTAGATTTCCACCTTTTTCAAAGGACTTTAACATTCTTTATCTCATTTCCCCCTCCAAACAGTCCTGTGCTTTGGTACAGAATCTCTCCTATTTTTACTATGGGCAGCCACAGAGTCCTAACACGCCATCTCCCATCTGGCAATGATCAAAACACTCTTTATCGATGATTCTGTCGCTGCTCTTCTTGTTTTATTACTTTGTTCTTTAGATTCAATTGTTGATAGATATGTATTTTTGCCATTTTCTTCTTCATAGTTTTGATCTTCTTTTTCTTAAGTGAGTTCCTTTAACATTTCATATCATAATAATAATTTCATATGATTACTGAATAAACATAACTCTGCCTGAGTGAGCAAGTCATCCAGAGGTTTCTATTTTCAACCTTTAAATGTATGTTCTAAGCCACAGACTAAGGTTTTCACTCATAGCAAAGTATACTTATTTATTGTTTTTTGTACTTATTAGTTTTTAATGTAATCATTTTAAAGCATTATACAAAAAATTAATATTTGAGCAACAGGATAAAAAGTTATGCTTGCTTAGTAGATCTTTTTTGCTCTTTGTCTTTGATATAGCCTGTTTTATGAGTAACTGAATTTAAAATTTCTACCACGTGGGGCGCTGTTTTCCTAGGAGCCCAGGAAGAAGACAGTGTCAGGTCCCGCTCTGTTGTCAGGTTGTCTTTACAGCATCCCTCTATGGAGTCAATTATTTCCTCTTGGTGCCAGGTTCGAAGGGGGACCTCTCCAACAGTAGTGACATAATGTTGTTTAAAATAAATATTTCATCAGAATAAAAGTATGTCGGAGGAACATCTTTTTCACTTCGTTGACAGTTTGAGTTTGCTTTCTTAAAAAAGAAGTTTGAAAGTTCTTGATAGTTTGCATTAATGGGATTAATCCTCTGGGGCTATTACCTCCCTCAGTCATTGGAGTCGGGTGTGAGGTTGTCTGGGTGGGGTGGGAAGTGCCGGAGCAAGGTGTGAAAGTTAAAATGAATGTGCCTGGTGCAGTTTAGCATACATTATACATGTGGAAAGGCACGGTGTGTTAGTCTCTTAGGGCTGCTGTAACAACAGGTGGGTTGGCCTAAAACAACAGACACATGTTGTCTCAGGGTTCTAGAGGCTAGAAGTCCAAAATCAAGGTGTCCGCAGGGCCTGCTCCCTGTGGTACCCTCCAGGGAATTCTGCCTTGCCTCCTCCTGGCTTCTGGTAGTTTGCTGGCAATCTCTGGGTTCCTTGGCTTGTAGATATGTCCTTCCACTCCTCCATCCTCACAAATATCCAGACTGTGTGTCTTCATGTTGTCTTTCCTCTGTGTGTGTCAGTCTCTGTGTCCAAATCGCCACCAGTCACATTGTGTTAGAGCCCAACTGTGATGACCTCATTTTGACTTGATTACTTCTGTAATAATATTAGATGATATTTACAGGTTCCAGGGATTAGAATATGACATCTTTGGGTACCATCATCATTCAGCTCACCACAGGTAGTATGTGTGATAGACATGTATCTATATCCAGGCACGGGGGACCTCTCTACCCTGGGCTGCCTGTCTTTTTTAAAATTTTATTTTATTTTTTAAATTGTATTTTATTAAATATGCTATTACAGTTTTCCTGATTTTTCCCACTTTGCCCTTCTCCACCCAGCAACCCCTATTCCCTCAGGCAGTCCCTCCACCATTGTTCATGTACATGGATCATGAGTATAAGTTCTTTGGCTGCTCCATTTCCTATACTGTTCTTTACACCCCCATGGATATTCTGGAACTACCGTATTTTTTGGACCATAAGACACACCTAGGTTTTAGAGGAGGAAAATAGGAAAAAAAATTTTGAAGGAAAAAATGTGATAAAATATTGAATAACATAAGTAACATAATATTTCACCAATGTAAATGTAAACAGAACTAAACAGCAGCATTAACAATCATTATTCCTCCCAAATTTGGGGAAAAAACATATGTCTTATAGTCTAAAAAATAGGGTACCTATTTGTACTTCTTCTTTTGTTAAATATATTTTATTGATTATGCTATTACAGTTGTCCCATTTTCCTCCCTTCACTCCCCTCCACCCTACACACCCTCTCCCACCCACATTCCCCCCTTTAGTTCATGTCCATGGCTCATACATATAAGTTCTTTGGCTTCTACATTTCCTATACTATTCTTACCCTCCCCCTGTCCATTTTCTACCTACTATCTATGCTACTTATTCTCTGTACCTTTTCCCCCTCTCTCCCCTTCCCACTCCCCTGTTGATAACCCTCCATTTCTGTGGTTCTGTTCCTGGTCTAATTATTTGCTTAGATTGTTTTTGTTTTTGTTTTAGGTGTGGTTGTTAATAACTGTGAGTTTGCTGTCATTTTACTGTACATATTTTTTATCTTCTTTTTCTTAGACAAATCCCTTTAACATTTCCTATAATAAGGGCTTGGTGATGATGAACTCTTTTAACTTGACCTTATCTGGGAAGCACTTTATCTGCCCTTCCATTCTAAATGAAAGCTTTGCTGGATAGAGCAATCTGGGATGTAGGTCCTTGCCTTTCAGGACTTGGAATACTTCTTTCCAGCCCCTTCTTGCCTGTAAGGTCTCTTTTGGGAAATCAGCTGACAGTGTGATAGGAACTCCTTTGTAGGTAACTGTCTCTTTTTTTCTTGCTCCTTCTAGGATCCTCTTCTTCATTTTAATCTTGGCTAATGTAATTATGATGTGCCTTGGTGTGTTCCTCCTTGGTTCCTTCTTTGGGACTCTCTGAGCTTCCTGGACTTCCTGGAAGTCTATTTCCTTTGCCAGGTTGGGGAAGTTCTCCTTCATTATTTGTTCAAATAAGTTTTCAATTTGCTGCTCTTCGTCTTCTCCTTCTGGTACCCCTATGATTTGGATGTTGGAACATTTAAAGATGTCCTGGAGGTGCTTAATCCTCTCCTCATTTTTTTGAGTTGTTTCTTCATTCTTTTTTGATTGGATGTTTCTTTTTTCCTTCTGGTCCACACTATTGATTTGAGTCCCAGTTTCCTCCCTATCACTGTTGATTACCTGTACATTTTCCTTTATTTAGCTTGCATAACCTTCACTTTTTCTTCTCTTTTGCAATGATACTCAACCAATTGTGTGAGCATCCTGATTACCAGTGTTTTGAACTGTACATCTGATAGGTTGGCTATCTCTTCGTCACTTAGTTGTATTTTTTCTGGAGCTTGATCTGTTCTTTCATTTGGGCCTTTTTTTTTTTTTTTGTCTTGACGTGCCTGTTATGTAATGAGGGCCAGAGCCTTAGGTGTTCACCTGGGTGGGGTAACCCACGTCACTGGGTTGTGATGCTGTATGTGGGGGAGTGGTCTGAGAGGGAACTATGGCGCTTGCTCTGCTCGCTGCCAGATTTCAGTCACTCCCCCCACTTCCCACAAGCAAACTGGGCTCTTCCGGTGCTGATTCTTGGGTGGGTTGGCTTGTGTGTGTTCTAGGACCCTGTGGGTCTCTCCAATGAACTCTCCTATGAGGCTAGGAGTTTCTTCCCCTGCCACCTCAACCTCCACAGGTGTTTTCAGTCAGTGTTTTGAGGCTTCATTTCCCTGGGCTGGGACCTTGGGTTGTGCGGTCCATCTTGCTCCTCAGTTTTGCCTGGTTTATCTTCATGAGAATGTGGGACCGACCACCTGGTCTGCCAGCTGCCGCCTTGCAGACCAGCTGCAGTCTTGCATGCCATGCCCTGTTCCACAGTCTGCTGCCTTACTGGGTCTGCCAGCCACTGCCTTGCTGTGAGTCCTCTCTGCCCTGGCTGCCCGACTCTGCCCCTCCTACTGGTCTGGATGAATGTGTCTTCTTTAACTCTTTGGTTGTCAGACTTACATACAGTTCGATTTTCTGTCAGTTCTGGTTGTTTTTTGTTTTTAAATTGTTGTTGTCCTTCTTTTGTTTGTGCGAGGAGGCATGGTTTGTCTACCTATGCCTCCATCTTGGCTGGAAGTCTATTTATACTTCTTAATTCCTTTACCAATTTACCCATTCCCTTCACACCCCATCTCCCATCTGGAAAAAATCAAAACACTCTTTTTCATGGTTCTGTCTCTGTTCTTCTTCTTTGCTTAGTTTGTTTATTAGATTCAATTGTTGATAGATGTGTACTTTTGCCATTTTCTTCTTCATAGTTTTGATCTTCTTTTTCTTAAGTGAGTCCCTTTAACATTTCATATAATAATGGTTTGGTGATGATGAACTCCTTAGTTTTTTCATGTCTGGGAAGCTCTTTATCTCCTCTTTGATCCAAATGATATATTTGCTAGGTAGAGCAATCTTGGCTGTAGGTCTCTGTTTTTTATGACTTTGAATATTTCTTTCCAATTCCTTCTAGCCTGCAAAGTTTCTTTTGAGAAATCAGCTGAAAGTCATATGAGAACTCGTCTGAAAGTAACTTCTTTTCTCTTGCTGCTCTTCAGACTCTGTATTTATCTTTAACCTTTGGCATTTTAATTATGATGTATTTGGAGTGGGTCTCTTTGCATCTGTCTTCTTAAGGTTCTTTGTACTCCCTGAACTTGCATGTCTATTTCCTTCACCAAATTAGGGAAGTTTTCTTTCATTATTTTTTCAAATAGATTTCCAAATTCTTGCTCTTTCTCTTCTCCTTCTGGCACCCCTATGATGCGAATGTTGAGGCTCTTGAAGTTGTCCCAGAGGTTGTTTATACTATCCTCATTTTTGTGGATTCTTTTTTCTTCTTCTTGTTCTCATTGGTTAGTTTTTGCTTCCTTATGTTCTAAATCATTGATTTGATTCTCAGCTTCATCCACTCTATTGTTGTTTCCCTGTAACTTTTTTTTTTTTGGTTAGTGTATCCTTTGTTTCAGGCTGGATCTTTTTTATTCTATTGAGGTCCTCACTAAGTTCCTTGAACATCCGTATAACCAGTGTTTTGAACTCTGCATCTGATAGATTGCTTATCTCCATGTCACTTAGCTCTTTTTCTGGAGCTTTGATCCGTTCTTTTATTTAGGCCATGTTTCTTAGTCTCCTCATTTTGGCAGCCTCCTGTGTTTGTTTCTATGTATTAGGTAGACCTGCTTTGACTCCATGTGTCAGTAGTGTGGCCTAATGTAGTAGGTGTCCTGTAGGGTCTAGTGGCATAACCTCCCTTATAACCCAAGCTGGGTACAAGAGGTGCACTCTTTTTGTGGGCTGAGTATACCCTCCTCTTGTAGTTGAGCTTTGATTGTTGTTGGCAGAGCAATGGAAAGGATTTACCCAGGCCAGTCAGCTGCAAGGATTAGCTGTGACCACTTACCATGAATCCCCAACCTCTGTGGAGGATCACTTGTTCAGGGTACACTGACATGGTCTCTCACTGTCTATTGGGTGCAGTGGTCCTGGGGTTTCCTGAGTGGTGCTGGCCAAGGTCAGCCTCCACCTGTGTTTTGCCTGGGGCAACCCTGCTTGAGCTGTACTGCTATCTGAGATGGCTGCTACTTGTGTTGGACTTGGAGATTCCCAGGTAAAGCCAAGCTGTGAATCTGGTCTGGCTGCTGCTAGCACTGGGCCTGGGGCTCGAGGTCAGCTGTTGCTTGTTTGAGAGGATTAAGGAAGTTGTGAAGCATAAGTCAAGACCAGTCATTTATATGGAAAAGCAGTTTGGGTGGGTCTATAAATCGAGTGGGTTGGAGTCTCTGAGGATCTCAAGGTGGGTCAAACACTGTTAGCCAGATTGGTGGAGTCTCAGATATGGCACCAGCTTGTCAGCTCTGTGGCTGTGTTGGGGGGAAGGTTTTAGAAAAGGGACAATGGTCCCTGTTTACTTTTTTCCCAGACACCTCAGTCTCCCCCCAGCATGCCACTGGTACCTTCCAAGCTGCCACCCAGCACTAGAGCCAGAGGGAGCAAGTCTGAGTGAGTCCATGTCTGGGTTCTTTAAAAGGAATGGCTTGGGGCTCCAGAAGTTTCCTCCTCCAACTCAATCCCCTCTGATTTTTGAAGCCAGAAGTTGTGAGGACTTATCATCCTGACACTGGAAACCTGGCTGGGGTCTCTGGTGTGGGTTTGGGACTCCTTGATCCTGAGATATCCCTCCCAAATTTTTATCCACCACATGTGTATATGGGACCAGCCCATTCCACATTTGTGCCCCTCCTTCCTGTCTGGATGGATGTAGTTTCTTTAATTCTATAGTTGTCAGACTACCATTCAACTTGATTTCTGATGGTTCTGAGTGATGGTTGTTCTGTATTTTAGTAGTTTTGGGTGTGGTTGGGTGAAGAGGCAAGTCACATCTGTCTATGCTGCCAGACCAGCAATCCTGGGCTGCATATCTTTTGCAGAGGACTTTGTCCAGCTGGTGGATCCTCTTTACTAATTTGAAGGGCCTCAGCATTCTTCCCGACCACTGGTGTGTTAGTAGGGAGAACTGAAGAGATTGGTCTTCACATTGCCCAAATCTCTGTCCTTAGCCTTAGCAATAAATGGCAGACCTGGGAATCTGGGTTAATTTCTGGGGCCCACAGAGATGCACTAAGGGTGTTGTGTGTGGGTTCCCTGTTTTCTTGTAAAGGAAAAAAGTAGTTTTCTTTTCTTGGGGCTTGAATTTTGCTCTGGACTCATGAACAGCAAACTGCAAAAAGGCTCACAAAAACCTTACCTTAAGTGTGAAGTCCTTCCTACCTCCTAACAATGAAGTAAAACATTTTTTCCTTAAGGTTCTATTAAGCCTGGAGCCTTGTTGCTAGAGGCCCCAGGAGGGAGGAGGGAGCCACAGACTGCTGGGGATTCTTGCTCTAGCTCACAGAGAACTATTAGCTCAGTGTTGGTCTATGTAGGGCAAGTTTTGGTTTGGCCTTGAAGTCTTCCATGAGGGTCATTATAGCTTGTTGTAAGCCCCTGGGGATGTATTTTTCCTCATTTCATCCTTAGAATTTGGCTATCCTGTTTGCTATTGATAAGGTTTTGGGAAAGTGGTGTAATTTAACAAGGTTATTGGTTTTACTTTCCTGGCGTTTCTTTAATTAGGCTGCTGACACCAAGCAAGGCAGGGTTTTGACATTCAGAATGAGGGTCAGAACTGTAGTTAGGTCCAAACTCTGAGTGTACTAAAGACCTAGGTAACTTTCCTGTACCCAATTAGCATTTAAATTAGAATTTATCAAGTTGGCTCTGTGTGCAGAATTTTCCTGTCCTTTAACTTTTCCAAACAGGAGCCACTGGCATGGAGGGTTTTCAGTATATTAACAAAAAAGTATAGTTAGTAATAAAAATACATTCCCCTTCTTATCTTGTGTTAGTTCTCAATCCCTGTATATTTTTTTCTGAGCCAAGGGGTTCTTCATCTCTTCTGAATTCCAGGAAAGTCACTTAATCTCTGCCCTAGGCTATGTTTATAGTGTAGCTAATGCCCTTCGATTCATTATTATTCAGAGGACAGATATACTGTCTTTTGAGTTTGGCTACATCTACCCAGGTGTATCCCGTTTGGGTTAATTAGGGTCATTGTGTTACTGCCTTCTGGAGGCGGTTTCCATTTGGGCAATGTAACCAGTAAAGACGTTGGGAATGGTGCATGAAGATCAGCTGCTGTCAGGCTGTGCTCCTGTGGGACAGTGGTGCTGCTCCTCTGACAAAGGCAACCGCCAAAATATCTACACAAATGTGTAGAATTGTATGTTGTAAGTTCTCCCCTAAATAGTTCTTAAATCATTGACATTTTCTATTCCGGGAACACTTGAACACCTAGAAAATGACTGATCAAGGAGCAGGTGAATGTTACTGGGGAGACTGCTGATCTGGCTTACGTTATTTTTCCTGTGGACCCAAGGACTTACAGATGTAATGTTGGTAAATTGCAAACACCTGCTGTAATATAACGTGATTTTTTTTGTTAATATAAATTTTGTAAGCTGTGTGAATGAATAAATTCATTTCATTCTGTCAAACAGAGCTGGAAGCTTTTCTTCAGCTGACCTGAACCAGGGAGCTTGGGCAGACCAGGCCAGGCTCCTCTATGCAGGGGCGGGGCTGGTTGGATCTGGCAGGGCGAGTGGAGCTGTCTTCCTGTGGTTCTCTCTGTTAGTTACACTCAAACAGAGTGGGGGCTGCTCTGGTTTACGTGCCCCTTGTATGAGGTCCAGAAAACCATTACAATGGTACAGATTTTCTGAGGACTGTTTTTGTAAGCCTTACGGTTTCTTGCATAGTTGAAATATGGGGCAGGGGAGGGGCTGGGAGAGGTAGAGCTAGTTCCCTAAAAATAGAAAGAAAAGGGGACAAAGATAGAAGCAATGGCAGAAACCAAGGAGTCTTCATCATGTTTTCCTTAGTCCTTCACATGTTTTGCAAAGAGCACCAGGGCTTCTGGTGCTTCCCTACCTCAGCGTTTTCAGAAGTAGTAGGAGAAATGATTGGCTTCAAGTAAATTCCACCTGTAGAAAGCTGTAAATAATCTATACATATAGATCTCTATATATAGATCTCTATAAATATATATTTATATTTAAAGTATTATGTAACATAAATATTTATTATATAAAACATTATAAATAAATAAGAATAAGTTATATATGACTATATATTTTAAACAGATATATAAAATACAAATATATATTATATTAAAATACAAATATATATTATATATTATATTAATATATATTACAATATATGTAATACATATATTACATAAAATATATTATAAATATATTTATTATATGAAGTACATACAATATAAACATGTATTATATTATAAAATATATAAATGTGTTATATAAATAGACCAGAATTTATGAAATCTGTTAGAATTTCATAATTTGGTAATCTTAGACTTAGTCTCTTCCTCCCTCTCTCTCTCTTTTTTTTTACTAGTTTATCATTTTATTATCTAGGATATTAAAGAATACAAATCAACAGCTAGATGAAGAGATACATAGAGTGAGGTCCCAGACAAAAGAGCTTCTGTCCCTATGGTGTTTGGGACCTGGCACTGTGGCCTATAGAAGCACTCTGGTTTCCCCACATGGAAGCTCCTTAAACCCTTTTCTTTTGGGTTTCTTAGGGGCCTCATTACACAGTCATGATTGGCTAACTCATTGGCCATTGGTGATTATTCAGCCTCCTTCTCCCCTCCCCATCCTGAAATCAGGGGGTAGGACTAAAAGTTTCAACCCTCTATTTTTTTAAACTACATTTTATTGATTATGCTATTACAATTGTCCCATCCCCCCCCATCTTATTTCCCTCTGCCCTGCACACCGCCTCCCACATGTATTCCCCCCTACCCTTTAGTTCATGTCCATGGGTCATACATGTAAGTTCTTTGGCTTCTCCATTTCCTATATTATTCTTAACCTCCCCCTATTTTATGCCTACCATTTTATGCTTCTTATTCCCTGTACCTTTCCCTCCCATTTCCCCTCTCCCCCCTCCCTACTGATAACCCTCCATATGATCTCCATTTCTGTGATTCTGTTCCTGTTCAAGTTGTTTGCTTAGTTGTTTTTTTTTTTTTTTTGATTTTTAGGTTCAGTTGTTGATAGTTGTGAGTTTGTTGTCATTTTATTGTTCATATTTATGATTTTTTTTCCTTAGATAAGTCCTTTTAACATTTAATATAAGAAGGGCTTGGTGATGATGAACTCCTTTAACTTGATCTTATCTGGGAAGCACTTTATCTGCCACTCCATTCTAAATGAAAGCTTTGCTGGATAGAGCAATTTGGGATGTAGGTCCTTGCCTTTCATGACTTGGAATACTTCTTTCCAGCCCCTTCTTGCCTGCAAGGTTTCTTTTGAGAAATGAGCTGATAGTCTTATGGGAACTCCTTTGTGGGTAACTGTGTCCTTTCCTCTTGTTGCTTTTAAGATTTTTTCTTTATCTTTAATCTTGTCAACCCTCTATTCAGGACTGGTTCCCCTGGCAACCAGCCCTTTCATCCTTAGGTTATTTCCAAAAGTCATCTTATTAACATAAACCCAGGTGTTGTAGAAAGGGGCTTATTATGACTAACAAGAAACTCATTTCACCTTTATGATTCTGATTTCAAGAACTGAGGACAAGAGACCAAATATTATAACAAAAGATGATCCCATTGTTCTTACTGCTCAGGAAATTTCAAGGATTTTAGGATCTGTGAGCCAGGAACCACAGATGCAGACAAAATACACAAGATCTGTCCAGAAGTTATCCAGCCATGTACTATGAAAAACAGAGACATTTATTGAAGAAAATACAAGATACAAGAAACCTTGTACATAGGACAATGATGCCTCAGTCCCCTTCAAAGTAGGAATTGTGGGACCTTGCACAGTTCTTCCAGTTGCCATCAGCTGCCCTGTCATATTTTCTTGAATCTCACTGATGGTCTGAAATCCCTTTCCTTCCAACGGGGACTTTAATTTTGGGAAATACCAGAAATTACAGGGTGACAAATCTGGCTCTATAGAGGCTGAGTCACCTGGGTGATTGGATGTTTTGCCAACAAACTCTGCATGAGATGTGATGCATGAACAGGTGTGCTGTTGTGATGAAGCTGCCAATCACCCGTTACCCATAGCTGTGGCCTTCTGAATCACCTGAGTAGTTTCCATGGAGGAAAGTTCAAGCTTAACACAAAATTGGATGCAGATTCATTGCTCTACTTACTCAGTCATTTTGAATGTGACAGCAACACAGTACACATGCTCACTCAGTGGTGTCTACCACACCCACTGACTAGTGCAGTGAAGTCATCGTCATTGTTCACACATGTACATCCCAGCCCACTCTCCTTGGCTGCCGCGTTACATCAATGTCGCACAAACCATTCTCATTATATTAATCATGGCTGGACTTCTTCCAGACAGATCTCGTATATAAGAAATATGTTTTAGTCATTTGAATACCTACCATCCTAAAGTTACAACACTCACGTGAATTTGTATCAGCTTGACTCAAGAACATATAAGCACTGCTCCTACACAACTCTAACCCCACCCAGCTAGTTGCTGATGGCACAAAATTACACCTTTATGCTTTGTGTCCCAGAACATAGACTGACAATTATTTCTTCAATACATTAGTCTCTTAAATCAAGAACACAACACATTGAGACACAAACCAAGGTTACAATAGTACTAACTTTTATAATTGTCCATAAATTTACTTTGAGTAGAGATCTTTATTTTTTCATAAAGCTTTGAGTTGCTGTCCAGAGTCCTTTCATTCCATTGTGAAGAATGCCCTTCATGCCAGACAAGTCTATGGTAAAGAACTCTCTCAGCTTGATTTATCTGGGAATGTCTTAATGTCTCCCTTAGTTTTGAATAGTTTTGCCAAAACTATGCTTAATAGGATTCTTGTTTGACAGTTTTTTTTCCTTTATCATTTTCAATATGTCACTCCACTATCCTCTGGTATCCAAGGTTTATGATAACAAATCTGCTTATGATCTTGTTGGCAAAAATACGATGAAAGCTACCTCCTCTCAGCTTTATAGATGTTAATAATGTACCTTATTTTATACAACAGAACATTTTCTTTTTTAAGTATTTTTTATTGATTACGCTATTACAGTTTTCCCAATTTTTTCCCCTTTATCCCCCCTTCCACCTTGCCTTTCAACCTCCAGCATTCCCCCCCACCCCACTTTTAGTTCATCTCCATGGGTTGTACATATAATTTCTTTGAGTTCTCTGTTTCCTAGAAAAACCCACAGATATTTCTCTAGGGAATTGAGACTATTCTTTAGCAACTACTACTATCTATGATGGTTTAAGCACAGTATGATAATGATTGAAAAGTCTATTGGGAACTATTTTTCTTAGTAAATGTGTAATTTTAAAAGATTTGCTGTATTTTGAACTGTGATCTTTATAATGTCTCAGGGACGATTTCAAGATGAAGATATATTTGAAATACACATAAGCTAATGGGAATTTAATTTTATTTTCAAAAACATGTCTACGTACACTTCAGCATTGCATAAAGAAAGGCTTTTCTATACCACAACAAATAATATGTCCTATACCTAAAGAAAAATTGGGTGCAGTTGAAAAGATAGACACTAGGCGGCACTCTTGTAAGACAAACTCAGGTTTCCGTACCAAATGCAAGTCTGGGTCTTATGGGTATAGTCATTCTAAGTTGATTCTCTCGTTTAGCAGTAAGATATTCAAGCTGCTAAGCAAGCGAAACGGAGAAGAAATGATTTATTCAGATACTCTAAAAGAGACATTACAAGGATCAGTCTTAAAACCCTATGAATATAGGACTTAATAGGGCACCATATTTTTGGAGTGGGCCCAGAAAACAAGAAGTTGTCAAGCACGTTGGTGGAAGTGAGTGGTACTCAATCCTGTTCTGAATACTTTAAGGTCAGCCCTTATAGATAGATCTGTCTTTCGAGTAATTTTTCTTGTTTTCAGTTTGTGCTTCCACAGTCAGCTGATGCTGTTTGGATGAGAGAGATGAAGACACAGTGGGAGAGGGAGCACCTAGCAATGCAGTTTGGGACTCTCCATTTCACCTCCACGCACTGCATCGGCACCCTCTAGTTTCAGAGTAACTGACTGCCGTCTCCTGGAGAGTCCCCCTCGGTTCAGACCTGGTCCTGGACGCTGTGCGTCTCAGGGACCTTGAGACTGCACGGGACGAGAGGCCGTCCTTTCAACTTTCTTTCTCTTCCATTGCTCCTCCCCGCAGCTGCTCTGGCCTCTCCCTCTCCTGCCTGCCTCTCGGCTGTGCTTCACACTCTGTCTTCGCAGTCAAAGGAATAGTCTTTTATTTGTTTGATTTTTATTAGTGGCCATGGAAAAATTGTTACATATTCTAAAGAGGTGAGGGGACGAGGGAAATCTTACTGAAGTAATCTAACTACTTCTCATTTTTTTTTTTTAAACAATGTTGCTGTACTAGGTCACATGCAGTAGTTTCGGTATAGGTATTTTGATATTAAGAAAGAATCTGTCTTGGTGGTTGCATGACATTTTCTATCCTATCTTCTCACCTTCTCCATAGCCTGGGTAGTCTGCTGAGGATGCTGGGTCTATTTTTTATCCTCAGTGTTTGTTTCCTATCCATCATCCATCCATCCATCCACCCATCCATCCACCCACCTCCCTCACCCTGGCTCCTTTGTCTCAGTTGGTGGATGTGCCTCAGTGTACCTTACGCAGTCACTGCTTCAGAAGGGGAGTTCTTTTTGAATCCAAGGCAGGATTCTTGTCTCTCTCATTTTAACTCTATACTCTGCTTTCTGACTGAGTACTATAGTCCTTTCCTCACCAACTTAATCACCAGGAGACCCAGAACATTCACCTTTCCAGAACCAAAATACAATACAACACAATAGGAAAATATATAGATGTGTATGAGTTGTAAAGAATAACTTCAGAATTTGTGAACTTAACATTGGAACTCATTGGCCAAATTTCTGCTCTTTTCATGCTGAGGAGGATTGAAGGGGTTGTGAATGCCTTGCCCCGCCTCCCCTCTCCTGTCATCCTGTGCTAGATTTGAGTCTGTGGGAGTTTCTATGCTTTCTAAGTAGAAGTGTGACTTGCAAGACAAGACAGATTGCAGCAAGACAGAGCTGCTTCGTTGCTTCTGGTCATTGCTTCTGAAACCCACTGACCACCCTGAGCTCACCAAGTGTTAATTGCAAGGTTCTGGGAAGTTTTGCTGTTCTTCAGCTACTAAGAGAAGGTGAGGCTCAGTTACATTCAGGTGACAAAAAGATGTGTCCCAGCTTGATGCCCAACCTCCACGTTTTGATTCCAGTAAGCAATTGTGGTAATTTTCTCCTCAGTCTGAGGAGGTGCTGGCAATTTGAGCTGTGGAGCCACAGTTTTGGGTTCAGGCATTGATTTTAGAAGGCCCTGTGAACATGCACATATGGAGCAAGAGAAAGTTGTCTTCATTTTTACTTGGAAACAGGTAGCTGACCAGAAAAACTTGCTGACAGAGAATAAAGTCCTGGGAAAAATATACCTTCAGAGACTATGTTCTGACAGAGAAGGGGAGCACCTTCTGGGCTTGGGG
Source organism: Tonatia bakeri (assembly GCA_004024845.1). Classification (NCBI taxonomy): domain Eukaryota; kingdom Metazoa; phylum Chordata; class Mammalia; order Chiroptera; family Phyllostomidae; genus Tonatia; species Tonatia bakeri. The sequence continues at coordinate 27,715 of PVIA01010678.1, forward strand.
TCTTGCTTAGGAAGAAGACAGGCTCAGAAGAAAACTGCACAAGAGGGTCTGGGGCATGGAGACGGTGCCATCAACCCTGACACCAGGAGGCACTGGGGTCAAAGACAAATCCTCTCTGCTGCGCAGGTGCCTGGTTCTGTCTCAGAGATGCCCTAGCCCGGTTCAAGCCTGGGCCTGGCCACCCAATTGCTCAGCCTGCAGCACAGGCCTCTGGATTCCCTTCCAGGCTCACATTCCCCATGAACCTCAGACTCTCTTTGGTTTCTTCCTTGAATGCCAGCAATAGCAGTGTTCTTGTGTACTTTTCAAATGCGCTGTGTACACCACGTTGTGATTTGGATGCTGTGACAGAGTGGAGGCTGGGTGAGGTAGCCACAGGGCCTGCAGAGGGGCCTTTCTCATGGGAGACCCACTGAGCCTCAGCAAGGGCTTTCCACCTGGAGACACGTCACCTGCAATTCCCTCCAAGGAGCAAAAGCTCCCATTCAGCGGGTTATTTTTCTTTGCAGTTCTATCTCCTACAGCTGTGGGAGTCATTTGGTGCTGGGGCTCTTGACTGGGCAGGACATCTCCCGGGAGGTGAAGGAGAGTTTAATTAGAAAACGATCCTCTTGCCTATGGTGGCGATTATCATACTTTATCAAGGGGCACAGCCTTCACCCCAGGCTGCTCCCCATTTTCAGTGCTTGGCCGGAGAAGCCAGTAATCTAATTCCCATTGCTGATAGTGGCTTCCTTGCTGCTATCCCACGGTTTAAAATGGAAAAGCACCTCTCTCCCCACCCCCACCCCTTTAGCTAAACTTAATGGTTCTGTGAAAAGCCTTCGCACAAGGCTTTAAAATCACTCCACAGTGCTTCAGGTAAGGTCAGAGAGAGAGAGTTTTTTAGTCAGGATTTTATTAGCCCAAACTTTGAGGCTTTCATTGTATTTACCAGGAAATAGGGCCCCAGAAGCACATCTTCTCCGGGTGCCTCTGAGGTCACCGCTATTGAAGTGCATGGAGCCAGGGCTTAGTATTCCTTCTTCTGAATAAATGTGGCCAGCTGAAGTCTACACATTTTTAAGGAGCACAGCTTGTTGTCTAAAGATAAGGATGGGCTGAGCAGGGTAGAGCATAGGGGCTGTGGGAACAGGTAGGCACAGTCCTCCCTCAATCTTGCTTTTGAGACTTCAGGCCTTGTGCAATGGCTTTGATTAGTATGCGTGTGCTTTTTTTTTTTTAATTTTTTTCATGGATACTGTCTAATTAAAGTCTGATTAGAGAAACTGCCTAGTTGTCTTTTGGCTCAAGCTGAAGTCCACAAACAGCAATTTAACACCCAGAGATGCACTTGGCCTGCCCCAGAGATGGGAGAGGGACCCATAAGGCCAGCAGGGCTCCCTGTGGGCTGTCCCCAAGGGGCCAGGGGTCATAAGAAAGTTTCTCTTTCCCTTTGTGCCTCCAAGTGGCACAATCTAGGCCCTGTAACGGGTCTCCACGTATCCCACACCCCATGCTCAGTCCTGTGTTACCTTAACACACAGTCCTTTCAAAAAGTAAGAAGTTGGGGATCTGTGTGCAGGATATAATTTGTTCTCAGTTTCTTGATGTTCTGGACATCTGGTTTTCAGGACAAGGTCTTCAATTAAAAACTCAGAATTTCTGTCGTCCTGTGCGATACATAGTTAGGGTCTTCTTTTTCAAGGAAAGGTTTGGTAGTTGTCAAGATAGCACATTTTAGAAGGAGAGGCTCCTGGACTAAAAATTTCTAAATATATCTGCTTATCTTTTTCCCCACTATAGAATTTTTCTTTTGGGTAAAGGAATTGCTCACTCCAGATCTTCTTCTTAAAAATTCTTAAACCTCTGAGATGTACCGGGTTGACCAAACAGTTCATTATGTTTTTGTTGCAAAAGAAAAGACACATCTTTTATTTTCACCAATAACTTTATTAATTTGGATATTTTGAGTATCTAGACGACCTCCCACTATTGGCTTCTAGTGTGTAGAGGCCAAGGATGCTGCTAAACATTTTCCAATGCATAAGACAGCCCACAGTAAATGATTATTTGGCCAAAATGTCAGTAGTACCAAGAAACTTTACAAACCACTTTTGACACATTCTATCAGTCCAGCACCTTAACTATACATTGCACAAATCGTTTTTTGCATTTCAGTTGTATTTTTACTTTTCTTAAAATAAGAAAGCATAATATGCCAAAACACTGTGTATTTTCTTTCATCTTCATTGTTGAAATGGCTTCACAAAAACTCATCAATTTTGATAAGTTAAAAAAAATGCATGCTGATATGACAGCTGTCACAATACAATCTAACAAATTGTTTTGAATGAAGTTAAAGACAACCAAGTGCTGTGAGAGCCATTGTACAGAAAAAATGTAACGGCTTTTTGGCTAACCCAATAAAAGACATGCAGCTATTCTTTAACACTGTAGCCTGAATTAGTTGGACTAATAACTTTCTAATGGTAGCTAGCTGAGGGCTTGCAGGCAGAGTGGAAAGTTGTAGGTTAGTTGGTGCATATATGTATGTGTGTGTGTTGAGGGAGTGGGAGAAGATGAGGGTCCTGAGCACCTGGTTAGGGGGATGCATGGCTCAAAGATGATATCATCTTCCTTGGTTGAGGTTTCCTCAGAGCTCTTTTTCTGTAGCATCCCCACCTGCTAGGGTCATAAGCCATTGTGGTCTTCCTGGATTTAATGCTAGGCTGATTACTGAGTGGAGAAGCTAAGTAATTAGAGAGAGCCCAGTTGGAAGCACTTCACTGCACCTACTCTCTCTTCCTACTTTCAAATGGCCTTGGAGCTTACTAATTGCATTGCATTCTTCTTCTTTTTCTTTTTAAATCATCACCCAAGGATGTGTTTATTGATGAGAGAGAGAGAGAAACATTGATTGGTTGCCTCCGACTAGGGGCTGAACCTGCAACCTAAGTTTGTGCCCTGACTGAAAATGGAACTCACAAACTTTTGGTGTACAGGATGATGCTCCAACCAATTGAGCCACCTGGCCAGGACTATAATTGTCTTCTTATGGCTTTTCATATTTCTTGCTTGTACATGTATTAGTTATTTTGTTTGGAGCTTTTGGGGGGGGAAGTAAAAAAAACCCTCACATCTATGAAAGATTAAGTTTTTTCTTAGTCTTTTTCTTGGAGTGGTACCTTACTGCAGGAATCCAGGCTGTGCACAGGCTATGTGCAGGCTGTTACTAGCTGGTACCTGTCAGCATCCTGTATGGCCCTATCAGCTGTTAAAATGTTGGTAAACTTTTTATACCTGTTGGTGTTGGCTGCTTTCCTGAAGCTCCTGACAACCCTTCCAGCTCCTCACCTGGAAGCTGCCTCTCTCCACATCCAATAATGAAAGGGTTAACACCTGGTCCCTTGGGAGGCCTCCCAGCCTGCCCCAGTTGCATAGCCATAGAAGTTTCTGGGGAATGGTGAACCCCCACCCTTTCCTCGATAAGCACTATTTTTTACACGCCCGTCATCATAATCCGGGGGTCTGCAAATCTGGCCTGTGGGGCAAATCTAGCCACCTCCTATTGTTGCAAAAAGGTTTTATTGGGCAGAGCCACACCCATCATTTACACAGTGTTGTGGTTGCCTTCAGGAGGCAAAGACGGGATGGAGTCATTACAGCTGAGGCTCCATTGTCCACAAAACCTGAACTATTTTTCATCTGTTCCTTTGCAGAAAAGGTTAACTAATCTCTATTTATCCATTCCTCAGTCTAGCAGTATGTATGAAGCATTTGCTTGCTGACCGTTCTGTAGATTTGGCTCCACCACCTGGTCAAGGAGACTCTTGTTTTCCTGAGTCTGTTTCCTCCCATTAGTCAATGAAAAAGGTAATGAAGAACGGGGAACTGGCAATTGTTTTTTGCTTTTGAAAAAGATGTCAAAAAACCCTGTGAGTGTGTCTGACACTTCGAAAAAAAATGTTGGTGGTTCTCTATTTGCATGAAGTTTTATGTGGTTCAGAAAGCTGATCTGTAATCCATTTGAGTTAAAGTCCCATTTGTCACTGCTGTCAGGATGGTAAAATATACTTGAAACCTTTTTGCTTTAAGGAAAATAGAAGGCATCGCCACACTTGACATTGAGCTGAAGACTTTGCTACTCTCAGGAAAATGTGAGTTCTGAGAAAGACTTGTGCAAAGTAAGAACTGGACAAAATAATTATCCTCATAAGAGGGCTTTGTTTTTTGCTTCGACAGTCTATTTTCAAAACCCTATAGGTTCCTAAAAGAACAAGAAGCCTTGGGAAGGTTAGGGTCAGGGTCACCATCACAAGTAACCTTGACTGCACTTATCTGCCTGATGGAGGGATCGGAAGCATGAACAGTCACAATGGCAGAAAACCCAGGCTGCAGCTCCAGTTGGTTCTGGGAGGTGTTTTGTAGTCACCTTTAGAATAAAGATTTTATTTAGGTAAAAATGGTAAATCACTATAAAAAACTCATCGATATAGAAAAGCACAATGAAGAAACTCGGAAAAGAGAATTCTAAATCCCCGTGCTCACTTTTGAGAAAATGTGTCTGATGTTCCTGTGCCCCTTAAATCGGAGCCTTTTGAAGATCTGTGTTGGGAAGAGCAGGAAACCTGGTGCTTTTCTCAAGGTCTCCGGGGCCCCAGGCGCTCCTTGGCTGCCTGTTTCCATTCTGAGGAATAACTGAAAGACTGCCAGAGAAGTGACATCATCAGGAAAGCTGTAGCCTCTTACGCTCTTGCTTTTTCTGGAGCAAAGGAATGGTTGCCTTGTGGCAAAGGTAACTTTTCAGCCTTTCTCCTCGATTAATTTAGAAAAGATCCCATTAGGTCTGTCCATGGGTTTAGTTAGATCAGAAGACAATTAAAAAGTGGCCATGTGACTTATGAGACCCAATTTGGGGCAACAACTTGGCTGGAGAAATGAGACCATTTTGTGGCTGCATTTCCCATGGGGTTATAGTGGTGGCCAGCCTGGGCTGTCCATGCTCAAATGCCAAATGGACAAGACTTCAGGTGAACCTGCTTTCAAGTTACAGGTGATCTGACTGTGTCTACAGACTCTGAAGGCTCTTCTCAGGCAATTTTTATTTTATTACATTATTACTTCTCTGATGTTTTATGTCATTTTCTTTTCCCACGTGCTCCCATCTACTCACCCTTTATCACTTAGATTTTCTAAACATGTGGTAGGAAGAGTCAGGAAGACAGAAAGTCAAGAAGGGTGCAGGGAATGGGGTATTGGAAATGTAATAGAGTGGCAGTGACCATAAGATCTTCAAGTCAAAAAGAAAAAAGGGAAGGAAAGAAAAAAGAAAAGAAAGAAGATCATTTTCAGAGACAAAGAAATACCAGAAGTCCATATAAGAGGCTTATGTCGCCTCCTAATAGAGTTTCCCAGGCACTGTCTTGTGATTGCTGAAGGCCTCAGAATCTTCAGGGAAATCTGAAGAGACTGGTGGATTTTGTAGGTCATTTCCTTTCTCTGAATATGGAGTTTTTATGTGAAGAATAGCTAGCTTTTTTATTTTTATTTTAAAGAGTGAGGTTACTAAAAGAATGAGGAAATAGGGGTATGTGTGTGTGTGTGTGTGTGTGTGTGTGTGTGTGTGTGAGAGAGTGAGTGTGTGTGTCTGTGTTCCTTTCCTGTTCCCACCTAGGAATCCACTCTGTTTTCTTCCCATTCTCCTTTGCCATCTCTTTCTTTCTTCCTTTCTCTCTTTCTGTTTTGATACATGGCAGAGAGCAGACTGGCTCAGATCTCCTATCTGTGGGCCAACTAAGACTTTTTATTGAATGCATATAAAGCACATGTTCCTTATTTAGAAGAGATGAGTGAAAACAAATTGGCACTCTTCTTTTGAAGAGAGGCCAGGAATAAGCATTGGGCACGCAACCAGCAACTGTGGAAAAAAAATTTTTAGGTATCTGAATGCAAGAAGAACATGAAGATTAGGTCAACAGGTTTGAGTTGAGTTTAGTTATGTGTTTAGTACTTCTTAGTTATTTTTGCTTATTAGCTCATTTTCCCTGGGGGCTCTTCTGCCTGGCTCAGGGAACTAAGGAAGAGGCTGGGCAGGTCTGAGTCCAGCTCAGTCCTAGAGAAGGGCAGGGGATGGGAAGGATGAGCCCCAGGCTTGCAAGGCCACTGTGGGCCACTCCCACTTTTTGTCCCTGTACCAGGAAACTCCTCCGGTGTTCGGACCTTTAGGAAGAAATGACCTTGGAAGGATGCAGCCTCCTTCACTTATGATTCACCAGCTTTGGTGTTTGGCTGGGGGTGTGGGGAGGCGGTGGGTGGGTGGGGATGAGGAGTGGATGTTTGAGTCAGCTCATTACTTATTTTCGTCATACATGGAGATGATATCAATTTTTTAAGAAACTATTATAAAGTATTGGTATATTTTCTCCATGACCTCTTTGAAAAGTATGCTCTTTTGTACTTCCAGTTTTAGGCTGAGTGGAACTTGCTTTTCTGGTTGAAATCATGCTACCTTGCAAAATGGGGAGCCCAGAAGAGGCTAAGGAACTGTATCAGCTAACGATTTGGTTGAAAGCAAAAGAAAGCCTGGTTCACAGTGGCTTGGACAAATGAGAGTTATTCTCACAGAAGAGATTTAGAGGTTGATGGCAGCTGCTCTGGGTTCATGGGCTCAGTGTTGTGGCTCAGTGTTGTTAGGGCTGGCATCTCTCAGAGCCTCCTCGCTGTTTCTTTGTCCTTACTGCTTCTTGGGAGTAAGGTTGGTGGCCCCAACTCTGGAAATCATATTGGCAGTCAAGGAAGACAGGAGAGGAAAGGGGCAGTGCCAGCGACAGCTGCCATCTTCATTCAGGGAATGAAGATTTTTCCAGAAAGTCCAGGAAGATTTCTACTTGTATCTGAGTTACTGGAGCTGCATTACATGGCTATTTCTAATGACAAAAGAGGCTTGGAAAGAAGTAGGGGCCAACATCAAGGTGCAGTTTTCAAAGAAATTAAAACATGACTCTCACATAGATAAAGAATAAATATGTGTCAAAGATTAATTTAATTTGTTAATGAGGCAACCAGAAGGATAAGTAAAGGTGGTTCAAATGAAAATTTGAGGAATAATTTGCTGAAATAGGTTTGCTAGGTTAGAGACACAACTGGTTAATGACAAATAAGCCATAACCTTCAGTGTTCTTTTCTGGAATGGACAAAATCACTAGCATTTCTACTATACAAAAATATATATGGTTAACATGCAACATCAGAGAATGTGGGCCCTCATCAGTGGTATAGTATGCTAACAAAGATATATTTTCCTAGGAAATTAAATAGTCTGCGTGTGGGCCTATTAGACCAGGCTCCAGTTATGACAGTGGAAAGACAGGAAGTTACTTTTTTGCCTTATTTCTAAGTTTTGAAAAAATCTCCTTAAGAGTGGGTGTGTCCTACAGGAACAGATGTGGGTATCTGCTATAGGAATAAGTGTGTAGGTAGCAGGGTGAAGGTTAAAATTTGCTTTTGGGATATTGTGGTAAATGGTGGGTTATGATAAGTATTTGATAAGACAGAACAGATCATTCCAAGTACTTTCAAAAGCCCATATGACAAGTGCACCCCACTCTTGGAAAATTGAGCACCAAAATCCAAATTTAAAATCATATGAAAATGTATACATTTTTATTAGAAATGAGTGCTGAACTTCACAAAAGGATTTACCACCTTTATAAAGGATTATATTGTAACCACTTTTCTGAATTTATTTAACATTTGACATATAAAAATTTGACTTATTACAGTTTTCCAGAACTACATTTCACATGAAGTAGAATATGCTTGCAATCTCATTTTTTCTTGTGTGAAGATACCTTTAAGTTGTAATTATAGAATCTTTCTTGAAGTTGTATTTGTATGGCTTGCTTTGAAATCCCCCAACTATAAAGATCTTACCAAAAGGGTTTCCCAGAGAAAGAAAAAAGCATATTCATCTGATGTCTACTGGACTTCTTACATTGTTAAAGTCCAGCCAGAATTAGAAAGGTTTCCTCACATCTAGAGGGAATAAAATTAATTGATTTATGATTTTTAACAAGCATGACTGAGTCAGGAATCATGCTTATATAATTTCAAAGTCATGAAAAGATACTGATCATAATTAAACTTCCTCCAAGAAGACATTTGAAACAGAGATCAGATGCCAGGCTAATTGATTACACAACTACAGGACAGTCACCCTGACAGCAGAGGGATAGGACAGTTTAGACTCACTGTCTAAATATTTAGTACCCAGTGGGAAACAGGGAATTGGAGCAAAGGCTGTAACGAGGAATAATAGAAATCAGCTAAAAGGGCAATGGACACGTCCCTATTGATTATGTAGTTTGTAAAGAGAAAAAGTGATTAATAGAAACAAGAGAATGAGAAGCAGAAATGGCGTTTTTTTCTGTTTGTTTTGTTTTTGTTTTTAGCTGCAGACAGAAACCACACATTTGTAAAGGTCATGTCTAGTCATTTAGAAATAAAATATCCATCTTAAGGAAAAATAATGTTGCTTTAAAATGGAAATGCTGAGACCTTATGTTCTGCCCAATTTCTGAATTCTTGTGTTTCTTTTAGTTGTGAAATAGTATAGTTTTCAGGCAGCCAAACCTTTCAGTATAAAACTAGTGGACCAAATAGGTTTTAGTAGATCTAGCTTGAAATTGCTTAAAAGGAACAGTGGTTTTAGTTTTCTGGGCTCTTATGTTTTAAGGCTCTTTCTTCTTATGTGGAAATTAAATGCCCACAGTCTGGAGGAAAAAGGCAAAAGAAAGTGTTTTTCAATTGGTGAGAGATTCTTTGGAATGGTCCTTAATGCATGTCAAGATAACTGCTGCTTCAAGTATTTTTTTCCCAATCTAATAGTCTTTGTTGTGTTACCCATGAGGTCATCATTTCCTCCCTTGATCTATGTCCTGCAATGCTCTTTGCAGCATAAACATGGTGAGATGAAAGGGGAGAGACTGTCCTGGCTGAGCCATCTGTTCTTGTCACACAAACCACGTGTTTCGCTGTTGGACGAATACTGTGTTCGTCTTGGCGTTGACCTCTCTTGCACGCCATTTGCTGGCTGGTGTATTTGAAAGCTCAGGTACCTTCGACAGAGGTTTCTGGAGAGGTACACTTCTTAAACTAGCTCCCAGGGAGGGATTTCTGTTCCTGCCCAGTGTCCTTTTTCACTTTCCCATTTAGTTTTCTTCTTGCCTTTTCTCCCTGGAGAGCTCAGAGCACATTTTTCTCCTAAGGGCTTAATTATACTGTCTTGTGCTCCATGACTGCTCCATAGGTGGCTGCTGATTGTAGGACATCCCATTTGTCTTGAGAGCCACTCTTTTTAGTGGGCACGGGGCTGCCATTATTTGCTCTATTACAGCTCAGGACACTAAAATGCTGGCAAGAACACTTGCCTGAGGTCGTGTGGAAAGTCCAAGCCTGAGACTCATTTAGGTCTTTTGACTTGGTTGACTGATCTTTTGTTTCCATTGCTTCTGAAACTCTCTCTCTCCCTCTCCCTCTCTCTCTCTCACACACACACACAAACACACACACACAGACACACAGACACACACAAACAGGTAATGCTACTCTTCTACTGACCTCCATGCCTATCCATAAAAAGAAGCTATGCCGTGATTCCTTCCAAATGGAGGAGTGCACTGTGCACACCTCAAGACCACTGCAAGGACATGTTGTTTTTCTTAAGTGATGGATTTAAAGATTTATGAATCTTAGCATTTGAAAGGATTTTAACTTAAAAAAATTTTAAATATACATTTATTCATTCCAGAGAGAGAATAGAAGGAAGAGAGTGAGAGAGAAATATCAATGTGAGAGAAACATCGATCAGTTGCCTGCAACCCAGGCATGTACCCTGAATGGGAATTGAGCCCCTGCCCCTTTGGTTTACAGGATGATGCTCCAACCTAATGGGCCGCACTGGCCAGGGCAGCATTTGCTGGGATTTTAGATATAAATGAACTAGTGTGGAATGTATTGAATGTATCATGTCCCCCAATTCAGCACTCTATTTCAGTTACTATATTTTAAATTCTAGGCTCTTTTGATTATATGGTGAATCCTACTGAACTTCAGTTCTATGACAGCCCCTTGCTCATTTTCTGATAGACTACTGCAAGGCCAGTTTTTCCTTATCTTGCAATTTTTGCAGTTGAATTTTTAAATCCAAGAGCTGTGTTTACATTTTACATTATTACATTTTACTTTTTTTCTGATTCCTCTTTTGTCATCTATCAAAAATCGGGGGGTCATTGTTGGCCCTTACTTTTCTCACACCTCACTTCCATTTCATCTTCAAAGTTTGTCACCTAAGCCTTTAAAATGTATTGAATGCAGTTACTTCTTATGCATTTGCCATTATCACTCTAGTCTAAATCACTGTCATCTCTTGCCTGCAATAATGTATTAGCCCCTACCAGGCCTCTCTGCTTCCACTTTAATTCCCCTACAGCTTGCCTTGTTCCACTGTTGAAGGTTAATGACCTTCTTTCTGAGGGGAGGGGAAAAGGTCACAGATGCACAGAACAGCAGCCTCAGCCAGAGTCAAAAGTAAATAGAAAGCCCGACTTGTTAGGTCTCAGCAAAAATTAGCTAATCAGTTGCAGCAGCTTCAGGTCAAGGAGAGAGGGACACAAGGCTTGTCAAAGGTGTCCTCCCCGGAATGCTACTTGACCCAGGCATAACTTTCTGTTTCGGGGCAGGGGGCACAGAACTTTTTTATTTTGGGTGATTTGAACTCATAGTTCACAAGCCAAACAGCATGAAGATTTTACTGATAGTTGGAAATAAACATATATAATCAGTGGTTTAGGAGGTGACATGAATGAGTTCTCTGCACTGTGGTTAAGACCACCCAATGACTGACTAAACCATAGTTTCATGACTTGGTAGCAAAGAGATGGGTGTTCAAATGACAGGGCACATCAGAATTTCTCAAGACAAAGGATAAATAAAAAGGAAAAATATAAGGAGAACACCAGAGTCTCTGTCATCTGCTACCCACAGGAACCAGGTAGTGGGAATAGAAACCTGTCTCCTGGTATCCAATGTTAGTCACAGAGGGATTAAAGCAGTAGGCATGTGTAAACAGAACCAGACCTGGCTAAGGACCAGACCTAATCCAGAAACCAAAAGACAAAGGGTTAGAAACAGAAATTGAGTCATTGAAGGTAAAAGCTATTGTACATCTCCACAGCTTTTCACTCCAGAAGCTGAGAAAGACAAACGTGGGTGAAAGGGAGATGACTGATCTGGGATGGCCTTGGCTGGGATGACTTATCTCTGCTCCATGTGATATCCAAACCTCCGGTAGGCTAGCCAAGAGAGTGAGCAGAAGTGGGCTTTATCTACGGAGACCTAGGAGCAGAATTTGCACAGCATCTTGATGCGTGCTCACTGGCCTGCAGTGATCGTGGAACGCTGTGGATGGCTGAAACATGAGAAAAACATACACAGAGACAACCAGGTCCTTTGGGGAAGTAGGGACGGAATGGTCACTCTCTCTAGTGGGGAGCGCACCGTTTCCATTCCCAAGCAGGTTTTTATTAAGAATACTGACTTAGTTTGTAGATTCATAGTCTGGCAGAAAAGATCAAAGGGAATGGGTGACTTACAAAGGTGCTGACAGAACTCCCGCTGTGATTCTGGGCAAAGATTGGAGTTTTATCATATGAAAGAATTACAGGGCTCAAAGAGCTGTTTTTGTGTCTTTAAATTAGAAGTTAATAACATTCTTTAGCAAACAGATCTCACAAGATCTTGTGTCCTGTCTGTGTCTTTAAATTAGAAGTTAATAACATTCTTTAGCAAACAGATCTCACAAGATCTTGTATATTCTATGTCCAAGGCCTGATTATCCCAGGGGTCCGCCATCTCTGGTCTGGGCTGCACCCCTTTGCTATTTCTGCAGGCCTGAGTCAGGCAGGAGACAAAGGCAGCCAGGAGACTTGGATTTCTCACATCTAAGAACAAGGACTCAGGCTTTGACAAAGCCGAGGGGGAAAGGGTTGATGTTGATCACCCCTTTGTTTCCACAGCCCTGGGTCTCTTCCCAGAGGCCTCCTCATGATCATGCCTGTCTTAGGCGATTCCCTCCATGGGAAATTTTACCCGTCATTGGCTAACTGATCAAGTTAAGATGCTAGGCACTGAACAGGCAGCGTTCATGCCAGGGAAATAAGTTTTGTCTCATTAGTGGCTCCTGGTCCAGAGGTCTCTCACTCAGCCTAAGTCAATGGGGGTTACAGCTTCCTGAGACCAGGCAGGGTAGTCCCCAACGCCATCTGCTGCAATTTATTGGACAAAGCAAGTCAAAAGATCAACCCAGATTTACAGACATAGGGAAATAGACTCCACCTCTTTTTTTACATGTCTAGTATTTATTGAAAAAAAAAATGCATGTAAGTGAACCCCTGAAGTTCAAAATGTATTGTTTAAGGGTCAACTATAATTGTTTTTTTAAAAAAATTCCACGCATTACTTTATTGTTGTTCAATTGTAGTTGTCTGCATTTTCTCCCCACCACTCTCCCCTACCCCATCCAAACCTCCCTCCCTCCCTTGCTTCCACCCTCCCCCTTGGTTTTGTCTGTGTCCTTTATAGTAGTTCCTGAAAACCCTTCTCCCCACAGTCCCCTCCCCCATCCCCTCTGGCTATTGTTAGATTGTTCTTAATTTCAATGTCTCTGGTTATATTTTGTTTGCTTTTTTCTTTTGTTGATTATCTTCTAGTTAAAGGTGAGATCATATGGTATTTGCCCTTCACTGCCTGGCTTATCTCACTTAGCATAACGCTCTCCAGTTCCATCCATGCTGTCCCAAAGGGTAGAAGCCCCTTCTTTCTTTCTGCTGCATAGAATCCCATTGTGTAAATGTACCATAGTTTCTTGATCCACTCATTTGCTGATGGGCACTTAGGTTGCTTCCAGCACTTGGTTATTGTAAATTGTGCTACTATAAACATTGGGGTGCATAAGTTCTTTTGGATTGATGTTTTGGGGCTCTTAGGGTATAATCCCAGCAGTGGAATTGCTGGGTCAAAAGGCAGATCCACTTTTAGTTTTTTGAGGAAATTTCATACCACTTTCCACAGTGGCTGCACCAGTCTGTATTCCCACCAACAGTGCACTAGGGTTTCCTTTTCTCCACATCCTCTCTAAGACTTGTTTGTTGATTTGTTTATGATGGCCATTCTGACCAGTGTGGGGTGGTATCTCATTGTAGTTTTAATTTGCATCTCTCTGATGGCTAGTGTTGCTGAGCATCTTTTTATATATGTCTCTGGGCCCTCTGTATGTCCTCCTTGGAAAAGTGTCTGTTCAAGTCTTTTGCCCATTTTTTAATTGAGTTTTTTGTCTTCCTGGAGTGGACTCACGTGAATTCTTTATATACTTTGGAGATCAAACCCTTGTCTGAGGTATCATTGGCAAGCATGTTTTCCCATATAGTTGGTTCTCTTTTCATTTTAATGCTATTTTCTTTAGTCATGCATAAGCTCTTTAATTTGAAGAGGTCCCATTTGTTTATTCTTTCCTTTATGTCCCTTGCTTTAGGGGACATATCAATGAAGATGTTGCTGTGTGGAATGACAGACTCCACCTCTTGTTGGGACCAGCTCAAAATTCATATAGAAAAGGCTGTGGATACAGGGAGGTATGCACAACTGTGACCCTTTTTCCTGTTTACTACAACATGTTTGAAAATGGAAAAGAAAGATATCAATGGCTTCTCTTCTCTGCAAATGAAGATTGGGGTAGAAAGTTTGAAGAAAATGATAAGAATTTGGAATATCAGGCTATAAAGAATAGAATACAGACATGACTGGCATAAATTGCCTACCCAGTAAGATGGAGGGTCAGCTGAGAATAGAAACTGTACATTGGAAACGCATCATGTTTAGGCTGTTTTTCTGCTCTGTCAACTACAATTAGCAGAAGAGATTTATGTGCATCACTACGACTTGAGTGGTTTTTCTCCTGATACTCGTAGCATGCTGGCAAAGACCAGAGTTGACTCTTGTCGCAGTGTTTGCTGATTAATATAAATATCAACTTGGTGGCAGATTTTTCATTAAATTCAAGTCATTATATTTCCAAGTATTACAGCAACAATTTTTAAAAATATTTTTTAAAGATTTTATTTTATTATTTATTTTTAGAGAGAGAAGGGAGAGAGAAAGAGAGAGAGGGAGAAACATCAATGTGCGGTTCCTGGGGGCTGTGGCCAGGCATGTATCCTGACTGGGAATCGAACCTGGGATGCTTTGGTTCACAGCCCGCGCTCAATCCACTGAGCTATGCCAGCTGGGGCACAGCAACAATTTTTATTTTTATTAATTAATTAGTCAATTCATTTAATAAATATGTACTGCATACCTTCTCTGTGCAGGTGCTAAGGGTAGGAAATACATAAGATATCCAAACAGAAAAGAGAGCTTTTGTGGAGCTTACATTTTAGTAACAGAGGACAGAAGGTAAATAAGAAAAATTAGAAAACACAGAAAGGGGGATAAAAAAGGTGTTAAAAATTGTTTCCGTAGGGTGGCCAGAGAAGGCCTCAATGAGTGGTGCTGTTTGAGTGAAGACAGAAGTGTGGAGGGGTAGGGGTTCAGGTGGGGCCAATTGTAAGGTCTTTAGTCAGTGTAAGGGACTAGTCTTCCCTCTGAGTGAACTGCGAAGTCCATGGGAAAGTTTGAGCAGAAGAGTGAGGTGATCTGACAGTATTTTGGAAGAGCCGTGTGGCAGCTGTCTTAAAGTCAGGCGTTCCCTCGATGTGGGGCAGGGCAGAAGCAGGAGGCCACACAGGAGGCTGCTGCAATCATGCAGGGGCCCGGGGCCAGTGGGGCAGTGGGTTGGTGAGAAATGGTCAGATTCTGGACATATTTGGATGACAATGCTCAGTCTGCCTCTTCTCTGGTGGACTGTTAAAGCTTCGACCAAAATTTATTTTATGAATGATACTGTGTTTATCCTTGGTTCTCTCAATGAACTTTGTATGTTTTGTTGGAGAGTATCTTGGGCAATCTCTGGTCCATGAGTGATAGTTCAAGTCTGCACTTGATAAACCAGGATATGAAGTGAAGGGGCAAAAGAGAAAAAAGGACATGATTAAAGGTCCGGTTTATGCCAGGCCTGGTTCTGGACACTTTAGCTGTGCTATTAGTAAAGGAGAAGAGAACATCTTACCAAAAGTGTTGCTTTTCTTTTCAGCTTATTTATCCTGGAGAAAGAAACAGGAGTGGTTGGGCAGACCCTACTGTAAGCTGTTGATGATTAGGCCAAGAGAGCGGCCCATACCATTCACTGACTAGTCTTTGTTGAGCACCTACCCATGCCAG
Organism: Tonatia bakeri; assembly: GCA_004024845.1. Lineage (NCBI taxonomy): Eukaryota > Metazoa > Chordata > Mammalia > Chiroptera > Phyllostomidae > Tonatia > Tonatia bakeri. Next base: position 43,069 of record PVIA01010678.1, read on the forward strand.
GTACACTGTAGATGCTGGGGACAGAAGGGCAGTAAAACACAGTAACAATCTTCCAGGTATTTGCAGTTTTGTGGGTCCTACAGGCAGATTTAATACAGGGCAATGAGTGCATGGGATGAGCATCTAGCTTAGCTTTATAATGTCAGAGAGGATATCCTGGAGAAAAAGTTCAGAAAGATGAGTAGGAAAAAGTGAAGGGGTGAGAAGGCAGTGTTTCAGGTCAAGAGAACACAATGAGGGAAAGAGGGCAGATGAGAAAGATTCAGAGTACCTTCAGTGAAGGGTGCTGGGAAGCCGTAAAAGAGGAGACCCTGGTAAGCCACAAGACTTCCGCAGTGTAAGACATCATCACATTCCTGTCCTCTGACCTATTTTGTTTGAACCGCTTGTGTCAACAAGGATATTAGAAAAGAATCAACGTTCTCTATCAGCCACAGCAGATTTATCACTGATCTTAACCTGCACTCTTAACTTAGCCCGAGTGAGTGTTTGCTTCTGTTGTTTATTTATTCTCTGCAAGCATGTAAAACTGTCACAGAAACGAAGGCCCTGCCACTGCAGTTTCCCACTTGTAACAGATAACATGGGAATGAGACACATGAACAGATTATTGGCAAGTCTATTTTCTTTGTGGTCTTTTATCTCCATTCTTTTATTTTTGTTTTATTGATGGCCAGAGCAGGTACTGTGCCTCTGTGGGCACTGGAAACACATGGGGTCCATTTATAAACACTTGATAAATAGAATTCAGGTGAAGGAGAAATACAAACTTGAGTCCAGGGAAAGTTTTTCCCTGAAGGAGGGATGCTTTGTGACAACAACCACAGCACATTCTCCACCCCCTCCCAGAAATGCTCCATTTTGTGCAGAGTCAGCCTCCTCCTGTCCTGCCAGTCCTCTTGCAACCCTGCAATGAAGTTAAATTACTTATTGCTTAGGCAACTTTACATTTAGAATTGAGTGTAGAGTTTATTTGGATTCTTGTTTCCTATCCTACCCCCAGACCATGCACTAATAAGGACACAGCCTTAGAGAGGCGAAGACCTTACTGAGAGGCACGTGCCCGCTGCAGAGCTCAGATGAGGCTTCGGGCCAGAAGCCAGGCCTTCTGACTTAGAGGTGAGGGTCTGTCCCCTTCATCTGTTGACTCTCTCCAGAGGCAGAAATCAAAACAAGTTAGGAAAAATAGCAGTTTCAGGATTCTGTGGGTTTTCTTTTGACACAAGTACTTGTTCAAAAACACTTTAGGTAGTTGGATATTTTTATTTATTGACCTCTAGACATTTATGTAAAATTATAATATAGGACAAATGGTATAAATCCCACGGTTAATAAGAAATTTTGGAAAATGTTTAGTCACTGTACAAAGTACTTTACTATAGATACTCCTTTAATTTGCTAGGGAAAATACACATTCATATATATAAATATATAAAATACTTTAGAAATATAAATATATAAACACATCTCTATCTGTCTATATATGGATATCTACGTACTCTTTATGTGATCTAACATTTATGTGCAACTTTTCCAGGCCTGTCTTGTATCAGGTGAAGCCTGTTCACACTCTAGAATTTTATAGCTCACTGTAGCTGTGTTAAAAGACTCAGTGAAAGTTTTTGATTTTCATGCTGAATTCTGCAGCGATTTGTGGCAGGTCCATTACAGTTTATCCTACAGAGTTCCAGTTGAATGTGTGACTGAGCCAGCAAACACAGGACTTGGGTAGGAAATAGGAAATACTTCTGTTTTGTGGGGTGAGAGTAGATATGAGTTATCCTGTCTTTATGGCACTCTGGTGAGTTTTTCTTATGAAAGGGCACTTAGAATCTTTAGGCTGGGTGCTAGTCTATGATCATTACAGCTTTTCAAGTCCTAATAGCTACTTTTCTCTTCAGTTGGTTCCTATATATTTTAAAATTGTCACTGTTTATGATGCTGTGCTAAGTAGGTAAGCCATCATGAGTATTTATTCCTGGAGAGTCAAAAAACATAAAGATTCTTAGTCCGTCCAAACAACTTAGGCCTGTATTAACAGTAATGGATAATCTTTTTTTCCCTAAAGATTTTATTTACTTATTTTTTGTTTCATATTTCTTTTTTAAAATATATTTTATTGATTATGCTATTACAGTTGTCCCATTTTTTCTCCCCTTTATTCTCTCTGCCCTATATCCCTTTCCTATCATCATTCCCCCACCTTAGTTCGTGTTCATGAGTTGTACGTATAAATTCTTTGGCTTCTCCATTTCCCATACTATTCTTAACCTCCCCCTGTCTATTCTGTACCTACCATTTATGCTTCGTATTCCCTGTACCTTTTCCCTCATTCTACCCTCTCTGTCTCCCGCTGATTACCCTCCATGTGATCTCTATTTCTGTGAATCTGTTCCTCTTCTAGTTGTTTGCTTAGTTTGTTTTTGTTTTTTTAGGTTAAGTTGTTTATAGTTGTGTTTGTTGTCATTTTACTGTTCATAGTTTTGATCATCTTCTTTTTCTTAGTTAAGTCCCTTTAACATTTCATATAATAAGGGCTGGGTGATGATGAACTCCTTTAACTTGACCTTTTCTGGGAAGCACTTTATCTGTCCTTCCATTCTACATGATAGCCTTGCAGGATAGAGTAATCTTGGATGTAGGTCTTTGTCTTTCATGACTTTGAATACTTCTTTCCAGCCCCTTCTTGCCTGTAAGGTCTCTTTTGAGAAATCAGCTGACAGTCTGATAGGAACTCCTTTTAGGTAACTGCCTCCTTATCTCGTGCTGCTTTTAAAATTCTCTCCTTATCTTTAATCTTAGGTAATGTAATTATGATGTGCCTTGGTGTGTGCTTCTTTGGGTCCAACTCTTTTGGGACTCTCTGAGCTTCCTGGATTTCCTGGAAGTCTATTTCTTTTGCCAGATTAGGGAAGTTCCCCTTCATTATTTTTTCAAATAAGTTCTCAATTTCTTGCCCTTCATATTCCCCTATGATTTGGATGTTGGGACATTTAAAATTGTCCTGGAGTTTCCTAAGCCTCTCCTCACTGTTTGAATTCTTGTTTCTTCATTCTGTTCTGGTTGAATGTTTATTTCTTTCTTTTGGTCCAAATTGTTGATTTTGAGTACCAGTTTTATTTCCTTCACTGTTGGCTCCCTATATATTTTTCTTTATTTCACTTTGCATAACCTTCACTTTTTCCTCTTTTGCAACCATACTCTGTGAGCATCCTGAGTACCAGTGTTTTGAACTCTACAGCTGATAGGTTGGCTCTTCTTCATTGCTTAGCTGTGTTTTTTTTCCTGGAGATTTTATTTGTTCTTTCATTTGGACCATAATTTTTTGTTTTGGCAGGCCTGTTACATAGTGAGGGGTGGAGTCTTAGGTATTCACCAGGGCGGGGCAGCCCAAGTCACTGTGTTGTGGTGCTGTATGTGGGGGAGGGCTCTGAGGGGAGACAGTGCTGCTTGCTCAGCTCTCCATGGCTTTCAGTCACTTCTTCCACTACCCACAAGCGAATTAGGTTGTGCTGTTGCTGATCCCCAGGTGGGTGGGTTTGTGTACATTCTAGGACCCTGTAGGTCTCTCTCATGAACTCTCCTGTGAGGCTGGGAGTTCCTCATGCTGCTGCAACCCCCACTAGTTTTTACCACCAGAAGTTTTGAGGCTTTATTTTTCTGCACCAGAACACTGGGTTTCATGGTCTGTCTTGCTCCACAGTTTTTGCTCCTAGTTTATCCTCACACAAATATGGGACTGCTGCTCCACCAGTCACCTTGCCTGCCCCAGTCTTTCAGCTGCCACCTTGCCATGGGTCCTCTCCACCCTGGCTACCCATCTCCACCCCTCCTGCCAGTATGGATGTATGTTTCTTCTTTATCTCCTTAGTTGTCAGCCTTCCATGCAGTTCGATTTTCTGGCAATTCTGATTATTTTTTTCTTTTTGAATTTGCTGTTGTCCTTTGCTTGGTTGTGTGAGGTGGCAGAGTGTATCTACCTATGCCTCCATCTTGGCTGGAAGTCCTATTTACCTGTTTTTAGAGAGTGGGGAAGGGAGGGAGAAAGAGAGAGAAACACCATGTGGGAGAGATACATTAATCAGTTGTCTCTTGCATGCCCCCAACTGGGGACTTGGCCCACAACCCAGGCATGTGCCCTGACTGAGGATCAAACCATTGGCCCTTTGGTTCGCAGGCCAGTACTCAGTCCACTGAGCCACACCAGCCAGAGCAGAAATGGATAACTTTAATGCCTAAATATTTATATTTAAAGTATATTAAATATGTCTAACATTTTCTTAAGCATGTAAAAGCCAAATGGTATTTCAAAAATAGGGGTTAATGGTTTTTACTATCTAACAGAAATCTCTTAAAATTAGAATTGTGAGTATAAGAGGCAACTACTTACTGAGAGTAAGATTACAGTGATACAGTTTATTGTTTGTGACATCTAGTTGTTGAGCTGACAATCCTCATTCTGTGAGGTTAGTGAGATGAGACTGTCTGCAGCATTAACCCACTTTTTCTATAAGTTATCCCATTATTCTGTCAGCTAGTTTAGGCTATAAAGCTAAGGTAACAAACGACTCTTAAATTTTAGCAGTTTACTATAACAGGAGTTTACTTTTTGCCTGTGCCATGAAATCAGTGAGAAGTGGCAGGAGGGCTCCGCTTCTCAGTCACTCAGAAACTCAGGCTGGTGGAGATCCAACTAATCTGAGCCTCTGTGATGCCTCAGGAGTGTGAAGGGAGTTTTGCAGAGTCTCACCCTGATAATTAAATGCTTTGCCTGGGAGAGACACGTATCACCTCTATTCACATTTCATTTACTAAAGTGAGTCACATGCAGATCAAGGGGTTAGAGAAACACGGTCCCACCAAGTCTGGAGAGAGGAAAAGGACCAATGATACAGTTATACTGTGGAAGCACATTGAACTGATAAGGTATTACTTGTAATACTTTTTTTCTTCGTATTTTCAATAAGTGAAACAAGAGAATGATATTTCTAGTGATAAATGATTGAATTTTTATTAAAACGTCCAGTAGGTTATTTTAAAACACCTTCCTTTACTGCCTCTATGTAGTTAAAGTGTATGGCCCTGGAGCCCAGAATCATTTAATTCATTTATATCTCGCCAAGAAAATGTTTAAATATTTAATTGAATTTTTAGTTTTATAATTTCTAGAGTTCTAATTACTTTTTGCCTATTAAATTTCTTCTAAAAGTTTTTATTTGTTCAATTACTTGTCTCTCACAGAAAAATGTAAAAACACCTGTGTACAATAAGACAATTAGAACCTTACGTCTAAAGGCTATAGCTTATCGAACACATACTCTATGAAGGCACACTACTAGGTACTTACCTAAGTTGTCTCATTTACTCTCCCCAGTAATTCTATGAGACAGGTGGCATGACCTCTGTTTTACAGATGTGAAAACAAAGACTCATAATTGTTCATCGTCTGAGCCAATGACACGCATTTTGTGGAGCTGGGATTTGATCCAAGTCAATCTGACTTTATATCCCAGCCTCTGTCCACTATAATTTTCAGTTTTCCTTTACCCATATTGACTCTGTAGCAAAACAACTGTTATCATCTATCTGAGCCTATGGGCTTACTATTAATGGTATATGTACAGAAAAACCTACTTAGAATGTAGCAACTCTGGTTAGGGCCCTTGAGCTGCTTGAGGAGGCAGCATGGTTTGGTAAGCTAAGAGCTGAAAATTTGAAACTAGCCTTTTTGGTAGTTAAACTCACTCATCCTCAGTTTCCTCCTTTGTAAAATGGCGATAATAAATTAGGTAGGTACCTTGCCTACCTACTCATTTATGAGGATTAAGTGAGTTACTGACTGTAAAATGCTTAGAGCAGAACAGAGTAGGTGTTGTACAACTGTCTTACATAAATAATATTTATGGCTCTTTGTCATGAGGGCACACTGTTGTTCTGTGGTTTGTTTGGTTAATTGTCAAGTTCAATGTGGCCACAAATGCATGTGAATATGTTTGCTCTAGATGAGACAAATGGTTCTCAGAGGAGTCGTAGGGGCTCTCTGGGACCATGGAGAGAAAGAGTGGCATGTGGTCAAGGCCATTTCTCTTGAAGACGTTGAGTTATGATTTGAGGGCTTCTTTACCTCCCCTTGCCTAGGGTAAAATATACAGAAATTCAGGAACTGGGCAGGAGGCTTTCTTTGTTGCGTGTGCTGTGCTGTAGGAGCTGCTAGAGCAGTGAGTGCTCCTGCGTCAGAGTTCTCCCACGTGCCCTTGGACACTGTGGTTTGACTGTTTGCCCTTGAGGGTGGCCTGCGTGGAGATAAGAATATAGGGAGGGTATGAACTTTTCTTACGGCAGTCTATAACTCTGGAAGCAGTGATTTCTGGGTGATTTTGACCCCAGGGCCTGGGACGTTTTGGAAGCTGGGCTATGTTTCAGACCAAGTTACTGAGAGCTTTGCATCTTCAGGGTGGAACACTGGCACTTGTGATGAGCCTACTTTGAGCTAGACATTGTGATGAATTTATACGTAATCTTTAAACAAAAGCATCACAGAAATCCTGTGAATACGTGTGTTTGCCCATTTTGCAGATAAGGAAGCTGAGACTGAGAATGGTGAAGTAATGAGCTCTCAAGGCTTCCTGGCTAGTGAAGAGAACAGGGTGTCTTTGAAGCTCTCGTTTGCCCTTTCAGCAGGTGAAAGTGGCAGGGACTGCAGAGGAGTCTGCTCAGACTTTTCTGTGAGTGGATTGTTTTGAAGTCCGGGCTTGACTGTTGAAAACTTCCCTGGACCTAAGACTGTGAGTCTGGGTAAGGGGGAGGTGGGGGAAAGTTGTTACCTTTCTTTTTTAAGCAAAGGGGTAGAAAAGGTGAATATGCCAGTCACTTAAAACATTTTGAAACACCGAACAACAAAGAATTGTCAGGATGTTAAGGCAGAGAACCAGGAGTATCTCTTTTAGGCAGGGAAGCTCTGCAGTTTTTAACAATAATGGAATAAGACCACCACTTCAGTTACCTTTTGTGAAAGAATGTGCAGAGGTGATCTGCGGGAAGGCTCCATCTATGTCTTAGGTGGTTTCCTTGAATAA
>PVIA01010679.1:0-50018 GCA_004024845.1 Tonatia bakeri
AAAAAAAAAAAAACTTTGAGGAACAAACTTACTTCTTGCTTGGACCCTTATCATTTAATTGAGAGCTTTCTAAACAAAGCAGGTTTCACAGGATTTTACATATTCTTTCTTAGACCTGATCACCCGGGGAACCCACCCTTTCCAGCACAGGGCTGCACCACCCTCTGTCATTGCTTCAGGCTTAGGTGGAGCAAGGGAAGTAAGGCAACCAAGAGATTAGGAGATTTCTCGCAGACAGTGAGGACTCAGGCTTTGTCAAAGCCAAGGGGCAAAGGTCCATCACCCCCTTTTGCTGTAACCCCCGAAGTCCTTCCTTGGGGGCCTCCCACGTGATCATGCCTGTCTTAGGTCATTCCCCCCTTGGGGAATCTTATCGGTCATTGGCTAACCAATCAAGCACTGGGGGCCAGTTATGGATGAAGTAAAAGGAGCAGAAGTGGTGCTCCTGCCAGGGAGATAAGCTTTTGTTTCCTTGGTGGCTTACAGTCCAAGGTCGCTCCCTCAGCCTTAGCCTTGGTGGGGGTTACAGCTTCTGAAACTAGGCAGGGTGGTTCCCAAGAAGCCCTCTTTCCCCATGGAATTGGCTGAGAGACCTTTGTTGTGACCACATTGCTGTTCAATCCCTCCTTCTGCCCTATCCTACTTCCTTCACCACTCTTCTGGTATGAATCCCCAGGCACCCCCCAAGGAAGCTTCCTGCATGCAAATATCCATCTCAGGGTCTGGTTCTGAGAGATTCAGTATAGAACAGTTACATTAGTTTGGGGATATTTTTAATGGGAGAAAATACTATCTAGCACACAACATTGTATGTTAATACTAAGAATCCCTGGGTCATCTATGTCTGGAATGCTCATTTACCTCACCAACAACATTGGCACAATTTCTTCTGCTTTCAGAGACTTTGTTTTCCTGTGTCCCCATTGCATGGGCTGAATAACAGGAGCAACCAGGAAGCCTTTCAGTTCTGCTTCTGCCTAATGCCCATTTCCCTTCTTCTTCAGCTCTCTAGTTGTCAGGCCCTGAGCTTTTCTATCCCATCTTTCCAGAAAGCCACTGGTCCCACTGGCTGTCACTTGCCTTCCCCCACCTAGAGTCAAATAAGTTCCAGATGCTTAGAAGGTTGTGGGAATCTCTCCGGTGTCACCAGGAGGAGGGGAACTTAGATTCCTTGGACCAGCAGAGACCATCTTGTTTCTCTGTATCTTTCCTCGGCCCCAGTGCTTTTCCTTCATGATCGGAGTAAAGTCACTTTCTGACTCCACTGTGTCTTCTTCCAGGTCTTCTGCCCACTAGGATTTCAACACCTTTTTATAGTTAATCTCTGTGTTATACTTCTGTTGCTGTTGTTGTTGTTTTACACTTTAAAATGTCTGGATGACAAAGCTATCAATGGGAACTAAACTTCATTTCTTCCTTCAGCAAATGTCTTGTGTACCAACTATGAGTCATCTCTTAAGGGAAGCTAAGCTATACCTACCGTTATTTAAGGTTATTAAATGTGATATTAGGGACACAATCATTCCTTTTTGAAACCTCCCTAGGGGCCACAGTTGGCAGCAGATCGCTGGTCTGGCGGAGCCTTGCAGCACATCCCAGTGGAACAACAAGCCAGAGCTCATGCCCTTCGATGGAAAGCATATTAACAGCATCTCTTTGTGTAGGAAGGCCTCCAAGTTTTGTAAAGGCCCACTATGTTTGGTGTAGTAAAGTGAAATGCCCCTAACCAGTAGATTTCTATCAACCAGCCAGTCTTCAAAGGCCAACTAGACAGGGCAGCTGGAAACCACAACCCAGTCCCCCACCCCCAGTAGCTCCCTAAGACATCAGGCCCTCTTGTGCACTTCTAAATCAAGACCCACATAAACCTGGACCTTCTTCATCCTCACATTGTTGTTGACCTTAGTCCTGAAGCCTGGACACACTTCTCAACCTTTCAGGTTTCAGAAACCTCCAGGTTTCTGACATTGTAATTCATTCTCCCGTATATAGCCTTGCTTCTCTCTCAGGGCATAGCTTGGGGTCAGAAGAGGGAACTATTACTCGTCAGCATATTTTCTCAAAGTATAGTCATTTCACATGGAGAAACATGTAGAAAAAGAAGACAAAGACTGAAACTTTAATATGATGACTCTTTCAGTTGCAGAAGCCTTTCTTGTTTTTTGAGCATCTTTTTATCTATGAGAGGCACCATTTCTTTGACTTCAACTTCACATTCTTGTTTTGCTCCTGACTCAGGATTCAGGCTTGCTCATAGTGGGACAATTTTTTTTTTTAATGCTGAAAGAAGGAAGACAAATTACCTGGAAAACTCTGAAATCAGAGGCACCAGACACCTCTAAAGATAGAAATATGGGGTATTGGTGGAAAGAAAAGATGGTATCGGTGGATTGAAAATCTTCTTAATGACTAGTTAGAATTCTAAATCTTCTTCCCAAAAAAGCAGCCAAGTGGCTATCTTTCTACCTAGAAAAGGACAGGAAGTTTATTCTCTTGAGAAGCTGGGTCAAAGAATCTGGGCTTAGTGCACCAGGCACAGCTGAAAACAGGAGAATTTTGTGGAAGTTTCTATAAGGAATAATGAACTCCCCTCACTCCCAGGCTCCAGCCCTTTTCCCCTGAAAAGCTCCCAGAAGGCTAGAAGCCAGGTTTATAAACTCCCATCCAAAAGAATTTATCTGATTGACCAGTTTAAGGGAAAAGGTCTTCAAATAATGACATTTGGAGGCCCCGCCCTTCAAAAGACATGTGGCACTACTGTGAAGCATAGCGGTCAGTGAGCTCTGCCCATCCTCAAGGGGCATGCAAGTGCCTCACTCTTAAATATGAATAGACAGCTGTTTATGAAAAGTCACTAAGGTGAAATACAAACAAAAACTGCTCAGAGGGAGAATACAGAAGAAATCTTCAGATACTAAAATTAATGTCCTAGAAAGAGGTAAGAGAAGAGATTGCATCCATGAAACAAGAACAGGATGCCATTTCAAAACAAAGCAAAACAAAAATGGGGACAAGAGGAAGGGGGCAATCATAGAACCAGAAAGAACTTTAGAATATAAAAATATTATAGCAGAAGTTTTAAAATGCAATATAAGGGTTAGAAGACAAAGTTAAGAAACTTGGGAAAAAAGGAAAGATAAGAAAAAAATTAGATCCATCTGAGTAATCCAACAACTGAATCAAGAGTTCTAGAAAGAGTAAGCAGAGAAAATGGAGGAGAGAGAATTACTAAAATAAGAATATAGATAATAATTTATCAAAACTGAAGGAAATGTGTTTTCAGATTGAAAGGGCCACGGCATTGAGGTTCATTCTGCACACTGGCTGAAAAGAGACCCCACTCTAAGGTGTATCATCATGAGATTTCAGAACATTAGGAAGAAAAGAGGATCTCAAAACCTTCCTGGAAGAAGAAAACAAACAAACCTGGAGTCCCGTAGGAGGTATGAGTGTCAAACTTCTCAGTAGCAGCCTGGGAAGCTAGAAGAGAAGAACTGATGCCTTTGAAATTCAGAGGGAAAATTATTTTTAACCTAGAATTCTATACCCTATCATCCAAGTGCTGTTAAAATAAAGACATTTTCAGGCATTCTAGGTCTCAGAAAATTCCCTTCCATGAACTTTTCCTCTGGAAACTATTGCAAGATGACCTTCGTCAAAGCAAGTGAGTAATCCAAGAGGAAAACAAGAAGTTAAGGAAACAGAAGACCCAACAAAACGGAGATGCAAAAGAAATTCTCAAAATGATGAGAAAAGAAAGTGTCAGGATGACAGCGGGACCACTGGCCCAGAGATCAGCCCATCCAGAATGGAGCTGGACAACGAAAGCCTCCAGGATGACATCCAGAAGAGATGCCTGTGAGAAAACAAACAAAATGACAGATTTATGATTCTGTCAGAGGACTTGGCTGAAATTAGTGACTGCTGTATGGAAACTGAAGTTTAAAAAAGACAATTATTAACCTAAGGGAAAACAAAATGATTGCACAAGACGCAAAGTGAACAGTAAGCAGCTCGTCTAGGAACAATATTTCCATAGGCACAACAATGTAAACACTGAAAACAGGTTCAACCAAAACTGTGATATCATTAAAGCGGGAGGATGGTTATAGGTGAAGGGTGTGTAGAGGGTGGTATAAAAAAATGGAATCTTATCCCCACATAAGGAAATCAGGAGGTAATATTTAAACTGAAAAGTCAGGGGAAAAGAAAAAACAGTATAAGCCCCAGAATAAAAGATATGAACCTAGTTGGCTCCGTGGAGTAGAAATAAGAGATGAGAGGAGTAGGCAAAGAGACTGCCCTGTTTTTTTTTTGTTGTTGTTGTTGATGATGATGTTAAAAGCCTCGTATTTGATTTTTTAATGCTATGTGCTTGTATATTTTTCATTGTTAAAAAGATTAAAATGGAAAGAAGTGAGTTAGAGAGGAAATGATGGAAAAGAGAAAATTAGGGTAGAAAAGAATGAAGTCAGAGGTAATAATAGATGCGGTACACATTATTGCTAAAGATAGGCTGAAAATTTGGTTCTGAGCTTTTTAGCAGCCAGCACAAAATGGGAAATGTAATCATTTATACAGTTTCACAATGTCCAAGAGATAAAAACAAACCACTTACTCAGGAGAAATAGATCTATTCCTGGTACTGAGACCTGAGAGACATTTTTCCCATCTGTTCTCCTAAAGAGGACACCATGTGACATAGTCAACCACATCCTCATTAACTTGCCTACAGTAAATGCAATAAGTTTCATAGAGATGTTTCTTATCATGTTTCTCAACATAGACTGATGGCAAAATGCCAAAGCAGAGTCCAGTAAAAGCAATTCTGTGAGAAGGTAGAAATCTGTTCACTTCAGAGAGGCAATAAAACATAGTGGCTGTGGGTATGGGCCTGGGCTCTGAACCTGCCTCTTAAGAAAGTTACTTAACAACCCTGCACTCAGTTTTCTCACCTATAAAATGGGCCTAATTATTATCATCTCATAGAATTTTTGTAAGGATTAAATGAATTTATGCATGTCAAGCACTTAAAACAAGGCCTGGAAAACATAAGCACTCCAAAAAACAAAGATAGCAATTATTCAGAGAAGTGCTTTTTAAAACTACATCTTAAATGTTAAGACTACAATGAACAACCCAATGTGGTATTGCCAAAGGATAGATACATAGATCAATGCAATAGCAGAGGGAAATAGATCCACATTAAATATAGCTGATTTTTGATAAAGATGCAAAAACAAGAAAGTCTTTTCAACAAATGGTGCTAGAGCAATTGGATGTCCACAGGCAAAGAAATGAACTTCAACTTCAACCCTACACCTTATATTAACTCACAATACAAAATGGATTTAAATGTAAAATGTCAAATAATAAAACTTTTAGGTAAAAACAAAGGAGAAAATCTTTGGAACCTAGGACTAGCTGAAGAATTCTTAGGTGTCACCCTCAAAGCATAATCCATAGAGAAAGATTGATAAATTGGACTTCATCAAACTTAAAAACCTTAGCTCTGCAAAAGATCCCACACAATGATGAAAAGACAAGACAGACTGAAAGAAAGTGTTTACAAACCAAGACATACTTTGGAAAGTATTGCAAGTCAAACACCTGTAAAGGACCATTAAAAACAATCACTCAAGAGTGCTGGCCAGGTAACTCAGTTGGTTTAGAGCATCATCCCAATACTCCAAAGTTTTAGATTCAATCTCCAGTCAGGACACATACAAGAATCAATCAATGAATGCACAAATAAGTGGAACAATAAATTTCTCTCTCTCTCTCTCAAATCAGTAAATAAAACAATTTATAAAGTCACTCAAAAATCAGCTGTAAGAAACAAATAATTCAATTAGAAAATGGGCCAAAGACATAAAGAGACATTTCTATAAAGATGATATAGAGGTGGCAAATAAAAATATATTCAACATTAGGGAAATGGAAATTAAAACCATGATGATATATCACTATAAACCATTGAAAAAGAGTAAAATAAGATACAAAGACTAAAAATAAAGACTGAAATAACACAAAGCCAAATGCTGGCACAGAAATTGACTCTGTCATGTATTGCTAGTGGTAATGGGTGAATAGTTAAGCTATGGTATGTTATCTCATGGAATACTACTCAGTAATAAAAAGGAACTATCAATACATGCAACAACTTGGATGGATGGATCTCAAAGGAATTACAGTATACTAAGTGAAAAAAAAGCCAATCTCAGAAGGTCTCACTGAAAAAGTTCTTGATATTTATGTTTTGGTGGGTAACAATATCTTTTTTTGGTTATTGTGTGTGTGATGTGTTGAGATATCTAAACTTCAGGCATATCAATAATTTAATAAAGGACAGGCAAGTCCATGACATTTCCTCCACTCTTTGCAGAGAAATAATGAATGTTCTAATGAAAGCATTATACTCTGAAATTTGCAAAGTGCTTAAAATTAATCTCTATGGTAATTCCTCACCTGTATATCTATGCATACCTCAAGAATTATTGTCCTATTTTCTATTTTATATTAGAAGAATAAGAAAGTATAATTACTAATAGTAATAATAAAAGATTTCAAGGTTCAGTTTTCTCTAAAAAGTTTATGTTACGTGGAAACAAGAAAAAAACTCAGACTGAACCTGCTCTAACTCTGTTTAGTGACTTTATATTCTCTAGTATCTTCTGCTTGCCTTTTCCTCTTTTCAGTCTTTTTTTCCTTTTCCAGTTTTCTTTAAATTACACAAACAGAGTACTCATTATTACTGAGACTTTCCCAATCTTAATCAATTTATTATGTCCAATAAAACCAGAAAAAACACTAGCCAATTGATTGATCTCGTGAATGATTTTATAATAGCTTTATCTATCAAGATAAATAAATATACTAGGGTTTCTAAAGTAATTCCTGTGTAATATTAGGAATCCAAAGGCAGTATATGAGAAAATGAAGTTTGTTTGTTTTTTTTAAGTTCATTTCAACTGGTTGGGGGTAAAATTTAACTAATGTTTCTATCCAGTTGTGCTCTTTTATTTTGATTTGATTCCTTAACTATTTATGAAACACATGAATGTTTATGAAATGCATGAATATATTTACTTTGAGTTTTGCTTTCCTCGCACTCACGCATAATGACCCCTTTTTATTTATGTAAACTTGAAATAATAATAATAAGCTAGTTGTGTTCAGCTCTGTCCTTTGAGATGAAGAGATGCAGTCAGAACCCCAGAGAGTAGTCAGATGGACTCCATTGCCTCTCACCAGGATTACAAGTAATGGCTATACTCAAATCTGTTCAATGACCATTTCCCCCATGATACATTTTGTTAAATACAGAACACGGGGCATTAGGCAATGAGGCTAAGTAAAATTTACACATTTTGTTTTGCTAAGGCAAAAAAAGATTCAGTCCCATGTATTAGTATTATCTACTAACTCCATCCTCTTGTGATTAGAGCTTCAATATAGAATCTGTTCATGTCCTCATTGCTCCAGCCAGAGCTCCAGCCTTGTGCTCACTCTGTGGTACTCATCAGAGTGTGGTACACTCTGTGGTACTTGGAGCCAGGAGGATCCGAGGGCACAGGGAGAGCTGCCTACGTACATTGCGCTGTTGTATGAAGTGGCATAACATCTCTTTAGGTTTGATTTCCACTGTATGAAATTATAAAATCAGGTTACTGCACATAATGGGGCTCACTATAAGAGGCGAGGGTGAGATTTAGAAACCTTTCAGTCCACTTATCAAAATGCTCACAGTTCCCATTTCATTGCAGATGACACAATAGTAAATGCAGAGCAAAGGAAGTTAATCCACATCCGGAGGATTTTATTAAGTTAAACAATAAAAGTTGGGCAGAGCCCAGGCAATGAATTGCATATTAAAATTCACAGCAACCCATAGGCACATTTCATCAAAAGCCATAAATAGACATTGTAATATATTATTTTCATTACCGACTCTATCATGAGTCTAACTGAAAAAACAAACAGTAATTGCATAATTGCAAACATCAGGGTTTTTTTAAATCAGTGTTTTTCTTTTAGAAACATAGCAGGTACAGGACTGATAGGGACCCATCTTACAGTATTGTCCACAGAATCATATCAAGGTTTTTTTACTGAAATTTAAGTTAACATTTTATAGTAAGTATCTTCCAAAGAAATCTTTTTTATTTGATCTTTGACCAGTATAGGCTGGGTGTAAAGGAAACTAGGTCAAAATAAAGTTACTACACAAGGGGGACTTCCGGTCAAGATGGAGGCATAGGTGGACACACTGTGCCTCCTTGCACAACCAAAATTAAGGACAATAAAAATTTAGAAACAAAAAAACAACCAGAACAGACAGAGAATTGAACTGTAGGGAAGTCTGACAAGCATTCATCCAGACCGGTGAGAGGGGTGGAGTCGGAAATGAGCAGACCCAGTGAGGCGCGCAAGGCAACTGGCTGTCCCTAGTCACACATTTGCACCCAGATAAACCAGGTAAAAAAGGGCAGCAAGACAGACCATGCAACCCAGGGACCCAGCGCAGGGAAATAAAGCCCAAAAGCACTGATTGAAAACACTTGTGGAGGTTGAGGTGCTGGAAGATACTCCCAGCCTCACAGGAGAATTTGCTGGGGAGACCCACAGGGTCCTAGAACGCACACAAGCCCACCCACCTGGGAACCAGCACCACAAGGGCCCAATTTGCTTGTGGGAAGCAGCAGAGGGGACTGAAATCCGACTGAGAGCAGAGCAAGTGCCATTGTTCCGTCTCGGACTCCACCCCCACATAGAGCATTACAACCCAGCAACTGGGTTGCCTCACCATGGTGAACACCTAAGGCTCCACCCTTCACTACGTAACAGGCACAACCAGACCCCCCCCCCAAAAAAAATGGCTGAAACAAAAGAACAAATCAAAGTCCCGGAGCCAATACTTTTAAGCGACGAAGAGATAGCCAACCTATCAGATGCACAGTTCAAAGCACTGGTGATCAGGATGCTCACAGAATTGGTTGAATTTGGTCGCAAATTAGATGAAAAAATGAAGGCTACAATAAGTGAAATGAAGAAAAATGCACAGGGAACCAATAGTGATGGAAATAAAACTAACTCTCAAATCAATGGAATGGACCAGAAGGAAGAAAAAAACATACAATCAGAAAAGAATGAAGAAATAAGAATTCAAAAAAATGAGGAGAGGCTTAGGAACTTCCAGGACATCTTGAAACATTCCAACATCTGAATTATAGGGGTACCAGAAGGAGAAGAGGAAGAGCAACCAGTGGGAAACATATTTGAACAAATAATAAAGGAGGACTTCCCCATTCTGGCGAAGGAAATAGACTTCCAGGAAGTCCAGGAAGCTCAGAGAGTCCCAAAGAAGTTGGACCCAAGAAGGAACACACCAAGACACATCATAATTACATTAGCCAAGGTAAAAATGAAGGAGAGAATCCTAGAAGCAACAAGAGATAAGGGGACAGTCACCTACAAAGGAGTTCCCATCAGACTGTCAGCTGATTTCTCCAAAGAGACCTTACAGGCAAGAAGGGGCTGGAAAGAAGTATTCCAAGTCATGAAAGGCAAGGACCTACATCCAAGATTACTCTATCCAGCAAAGCTTTCATTTAGAATGGAAAGGCAGATAAAGCACTTCTCAGATAAGGCCAAGTTAAAGGAGTTCATCATCACCAAGCCCTTATTATATGAAATCTTAAAGGGACTTATCTAATAAAAAGAAGATAAAAAATATGAATAGTAAAAAGACAGCAAACTCACAGTTATTAACAACCACACCTAAAACAAAAGCAAACTAGGCAAACAACTAGAATAGAAACAGAACTACAGAAATGGATATCACGTGGAGGGTTAGCAACAGGGGAGTGGGAGGAGGAGAGAGGGGGAAAAGGTACAGAGAATAAGTAGTATAGATGGTAGGTAGAAAATAGATAGGGGGAGGGCAAGAATAGTATAGGAAATGTGGAAGCTAAAGAACTTATATGTATGACACATGGACATGAACTAAAGGGGGTGAATGTGAGTGGGAGGGGGTGTTCAGGATGGAGGGGAGTGAAGGGGGGAAATGGAACAACTGTAATAGCATAATCAATTAAATATATTTTAAAAAAAGTTACTGCCCTGGCTGGTGTGGCTCAGTGGATTGAGCACCAGACCACGAAGCAGAGGGTCTCTGGTTCGATTCCCAGTCAGGGCACATGCTTGGGTTGCAGGCCATGTTCCCCTCTGGTGTGGGGAGTGCAAGAGGCAACCACACATTGATGTTTCTTGCCCTCTCTTTCTCCCTCCCTTCCCCTCTCTCTAAAAATAAATAAATAAATAAACAAACAAATATCTTAAAAGAGATATTCTAAAAAAAAAGTTATTACACAAGCAAGAAAAGACAATATATTTCTTGTATCTAGTATCTTTAAACTTTGTTTCATAGTTGGGGATTTTTAATTCATTTGTAGCTTATAATGTGAATTTATTTGTTTTTTGTTACATATATTATACATGCCTATCCATGTATATATGATCTGTGTGATATGCATACCCTGTGTTACGCTGCTTAGCCAGCGCTTCAAAAAAAATAAGTCCTGATCTGTCAGTTTCCACCCTGTGAATCCTCCCTGCATGGCCAATGTCAAGCTACCAATATGATGTCATTGAATATGGAGTTGGGAAAAGAGGTGCACATTTGGCTCCCATGAGCCAGTACAAACAAGCTCCAACACCTTGTGTGTGTGTGTGTGTGTGTTTGCTTGTGTGCACATGCACACAAGTATAAACATGTGTATACACACACACCAAGGGGGCTATAGAATAGTGAGGAGAGAGAAGCCAGTGCCTACCTTAAAATCCAACTTTACCACTCACTAGTTATTTGACCTTGAGCAAATCATTTAACTTTTCTGTGCCATAGTTTCCTCTTTTGCCTAATGAACATAATAATAGTGCTAGGCTTGTTGTAAACATGAAATAAACTAACATATGTAAAGGGTTAAATTAGGAAATGGGCCAAAGACATAAAGAGACAATTCTATAAAGATGATATATAGATGGCAAATAAACATATATTCAACAGGTAGGGCAGGGAAAAGTGGTGATGAGAAAATGGGGACAACTGTGTTTGAACATCAGTAAGACAAGAAAAAAATAGCAAAATAAGAAAAAATATATATATGTATAAATTCAACATTAGGGAAATGCAAATTAAAGCCATGATGGTATATCACTATAAACCACTGAGAAAGAGTAAAATAAGTACTACGTAAGCATAAGTGCTATATAAGCATCAGCTGTTTTTGTTGTTGCTCATAATTTATATATAACTCTGTGCACATATAATAATTTGTCAGGATCTTGCCCATCAGAAGCAGCTGATGCTCCACCTCCATCTTTTCCGCCACTCCCCAACCTCTGCCCCATCTCTCCCTTCCTCCCATTTGCAGATTCAGGTTATCCTTGTAGGAATTAAGTTCAAATCTATAGGAATCAGCTAACCACCTGAGGCTGGAGCTGCCCTGTTATCTAGCCTTGTCAGTTGTCTCACCTGCTTGCCTCTCTCCATCAGTACTTAGAGAGCCCTTCTTACTGGAGCCTTGTCCTGGGGTCGCTCTTTGGTCCTCCGGAATCTTTGAGCTCATCTGGTTACCTCTCCTTATTGGTTGGTTTCTGACTGGTGGCTTGACCTGATCCTTGCTCTGAGTGTTGTGCCTCAATCTCTGGACCTTGACTATTGGGTTCTGACCTTGCTTTGGTTTGAAATCTTGGCTGTTGAACTCGATCTGGATCTTCCCCAGTTTCTGTACATTTTTACTGCATTCCCAATTCTCTTAATCTGGGGTATCTTTATGATGGCCATTCAGCCTGGGTTTTAAAGATAGTGTCCACTTTAAATATTCTGTACTTTTGACTTCAGTGTTTTGGTATACAAAGTGTATTGCTCAAAGAATTTTTGAGGACAGGAAGAACTATAAAACCCCATAGTCATAACACATTTTTTTTCATTCAGAAAATATAATTGTGGTTTGCCTAACCTTTTAAGTTCCAGTACTACAGTGACCACCAGTCTTTTTTCTAATTTTTTTTTTATTTTTGATATTTAGAGATACGGGAAGGGAGGGAGAAAGGAAGGATGAGAAACATCAGTGTAAGAGAGATATATCAATTGGCTGCCTTCCCTATGTGCCCCGACCTGGAATCAAACCAACGACCTTTCAGTGTGCAGGATGACACCCAACAAACTGTGCCACACCTGCTGAGGCATGACCACCAGTCTTAATACCCAACCCCAAACCACAGTCCAAGTTCTACCACTCCATCAGGCAGTACCATAGTACATGGTGGAGGTGATTTGAAAGGACAGCACAGTTCAATCAATGCAGGACACAAAAACCTCCTTGCCCCAGATTTCAAATAATGGCAGGAATGTCATACATTCTATTCTCTTTTTAAAAAATTATTTACTGTATTTGTGTGTACATATTGTAATCATCTTATATTTACTGTAATTTGAATATAATGGAGGTAAACAACTTGATTGCCTCTGTTTCCCTCCAGTCCACCTCTTAGTGACCACATGTATCAGCAGCTGTCTCTAAAGATGGCACGCCCTGCCCTCGCTGGTGTGGTTCAGTTGGTTAGAGCAGCATCCCATAAACCATCCCATAAACAGAAAGGATTCGGGTTCAATTCCCGGTCAGGGCATACCTAAATTACAGGTTTAGCCCCATCACGGCACAAGATCGACATTTCTCTCCCTCCCTTCCCCTCTCCCTAAAATCAGCTAAGCTCGTCCTTGGGTGAGGATTAAAAAAAAAAAAATGTAGCAAGCCCTCGTAAGCTCTCCTTAAAAGAGAGCTTACTTTTCTTATTGAAAAGTGGCTAAATTTCTGCAAAATCTAGTCAGTGGTTTGAGCCCAGTTACCCCACCCTGTTTCCAACTGATTCAATCTCTGCTGGCAGCTTTTCTGTCTTGCCAGGCATTCAAAGGTAAACACTTAAAAATATTCCCTCTAAGAAAGCTTCAAAATTCACATTTTCACTAGAGCTCTTAACAATTATTTCTCTAAATCAATGTCTTCTATTGAAAGGGAGAAACATTATAGCATCATTTGATGGTGGTGGTGCACATGCATTGTATGAGTGGGTGTGGTAATGGGTTGGGGCGGGGATCAAGTAGGAAAGTGGGTCATCCTCAAAATCCTTTTTTCTTTAGAAACTCCCAGACAAGCAAATCTCAGGTCCCTCTCTTTTTAGCACTGACTTAATCTAGTAGTTTACATAAAATTCTTTCTTTTCTACCTAATTCCCTTTTAACAAGAGAGGAAAAAGGGTTGTATTCAAGAATAGGACTGTGTTAGAAAGCGTGGATTTTAAACCAGTTTTTTTACTAACTCTCTTGAAAGACCCCCAGGAGGTCTATACACAGAATTCAGGGTATCCGTGAATTTGGAAGGGAAAAAAAACTACATCGCTATTTTCACTGACCTCTAATTGAAATTCAGCATTTCCTTCAGCATCTCCCCAACCTCTGCCCTGTCATTTCCTCCTATTTGTAGGCTTAAGTTGGCCATGTAGTCCTTTGATTATTAATGTAGATAAGAAAACAGGGTATTAGCAGTACTTATGGGTTTTCACCAGCAAAAATCAGACATTTTCTTATTGCCTTTACATTTGTTGCTTGGATCTTAAAATACTATATTCACTAATTACTATTTCAAAATTATGGCAGTAGCAGGCTTGCTGCTACATCTTATAATTTAACATGTTAACAAAGAAGCACATATATTATTATATCACATATTTGTTTTTTAATATCCTGAAATTCACTGAAATTGGTTTCCTTTGGACTCTTATGTATTTTCTTTTTAAAACATCTTTTTTTGAGATATAATTCATATCAACATAAAACTCACCCACTTAAAGTACACAATTGAATGGGTTTAATATATTCACAGAATTTTACAACCATCACTACAATCTAATTTTAGGACATTTTCATCACCACAAAAACAGTTTCATTAGCAGTTACTTCCTCCTCTCTTCCCCTCTGCACCCAGCCTTAGACAAACACTAATCTACTTTCTGTCTTCAACGATTTGCCTGTTCTGACCTTTCACATAAATGGAATCATACAATACATAGTCTTTTGTGACTGGCTTCTTCCACTTAGCATAAAGTTGTTGACATTCATCCAAGTTGTAGCCATGTGTCAGAACGTCATTTCTTTTTATTGCCAAATAATATTCCATTGTACATATCATATATACCATGTATATACCATGAATATACCGTATTTTATTTATTCATGTTGATGGACATTTAAGTTGCTTTCATTTTTCAACTATTGGAATAATGCTGCTATGAACATTCATGTACAAGTTTGTGTGTGGATATATGTTTCATTTCTAGTCAGTTTATACCTAGTAGAATTGGTGGGTCACATGGTAACTCCATGTTTAACCTCTGAAGAAATGCCAGACTGTTTTCCAAACCTGTTGCATCACTTTATATTACTACCAGCAGTGTCCGAGGATTACAATTCCCCAATATCCTGTATTATTGTATGTCTTTTTTTATTATAGTCATCTTATTGGGTATGTAGTGATATCTCACTGTAGTTTTGATTTGCTTTTCCCTAATGATTAATGATGTTGAGCATTTTTTCATGTTGTTACGGGCCATTTGTGTGTCTTCTCTGGAGAAATGTTATTATTCAACACCTTTGCCCATTCTTTAATGGGGCTGTTCATCTTTTAATTATGGAGCTGTAAGTACTTTTCATGTATTACAAGACCCTTATCAGATGTATGATTTGCAAATATTTTCCCCCATTCTGTGGGTTAACTTTCCACTAACTTGATAGTATTAATTGTAGCACAGAAGTTTTTTATTTTTATGCAGAACAGTATTTTTTCTTTGTGGCTTGTGCTTTTGATGGCATATCTAAGAAACTGCTGCCTAGGAGAAGGTTGTACAACTCTGTGAATATATAAAAACTATTGAATTGTACACTTTAAATAAGTGAATTACATGTGAATCTGTTTCAACAAAGCTGTTTTTTAACACCAAAAATGGCAGAAGAAAAGGACAGAGAAAAATCCAGACCTTCGAATCATTCTTCAATCATCTCTGTACATGAACCAATACATCCTCCTTATTGTTTAAAAATACAAAAAAAAAAATCAGGTTCTAAAATCAGATCATGGTGATGGTTATACAACGCTATAAATCCATTGAATTGTATAAATTTTAAAAGAAAGAAGTTTATGGTATGTGAATTATAGTTCAGTAAAGCTGTTTTTAAAAAGACAAAAGAAACCAATGCCTAATCTATAGTCATAAATATTCACTCATGTTTTCTTCTAAGAATTGTATAGTTTTAGCTCTTACATTTAGAGTGTTGATCAATTTGAGTTAATTTCTGTGTACGGTATAAGGAAAAGTGTCCAAACTCATGTAATTTATTTTATGCTCTTAGAAACATTAGTCTGACAGGGAATCCATAGGCCTCATCAGACTGTCAAGGTGGTCCGTGGTACAGAAAAAGAAAACTTTGCTATAGAAATTGTGAAACCAGAAAAGACACAGGCATTTGTGCTGCCTGTCACGTGCCAAACCCAATATGCAGAAACAGGGATTGAATTTTTATGGGCGCTTTATTCAGATGGCCAGCAATCTGAGAAGATGGTGGGTTCATACCCCAACAGACCATCTTACATTTTCTTTCCAAGCCAGCATTTTTTAATAGGGAATAAACAAGGTGTGGTTAAGGGTTTTGAAATTCAGGGAAAATTGGGTGAAAGAAGACCGCAGCCTTCTCGTCCTGAGCAGTTAGCTGTTCCTAGGGTCGGTGGTCGTCTGTCTCTCTGGAACACAATGGCCCCGATGCCTCCACTTGTCCCCCGGCTAATCTTTAGCTGTGCCCCACGAGGTCGGCTGTCTCTCCGAGGAGCCAGGATGGGCCTTATGTAGTTTCTGAAACAAAAGCTTTAACACATGTATTACTTACTGGGCTTATAATTATTAACCTTAAACTAAAATTTTCCAACTCTTGAGTCCCCCATCAATTGAACTATATACCCTTATTTTTCTGGGCCTCAGTTTTCTCCCCTGTAAAATTTGTGGGTAAAACTGAATTGGGAAGTCCCTTCCCGTTCTGTGGGGCCCATTAATGTGCAGACATTATGAGTAGACAGCAATGACTCTGTTATGAAAAAAATGCTGCATGTCTGTGACACAAGCTGCTTCTAAGTTTTTGTTTTGTTTTAAGGAAGCCACTGTCTGGCAATCAGGCGAGGGCTCAGCCAGAGTTCTGTGAAGTGTTTAGGGGGTAGAGGTGACACAATAGGGGAAGGAAATGTTTTCTATTGAAAAGCAGTCAATTGCCTTCAACAAGTTGCTAACAAACTGGAAAAAGATTTTTTTTTCTAGTTTCAGCTGAATGCGAGCTTTTGGAAGGCCAATAGAGTGGGCTAGATGAAAGAGTGACAGACACTCCGAAAGAGAAGGGATTGTTTGTTCAGTTAGTGGGAGGAGAAAGCTATCACTGAAGTCATCATAGGGGAAAAAATCAGGAAAATACAATCAAATCTTTACTGTTATAATTTAAGAGGTACTTTTACAATTGTTATTTCATATTGTTTACTTTTTTCTTAAGTTTTAAATGTGGAATGAAGGGTTTTAAAATGTACTGGCTGAGTCTCTTTCAAAATTAAAGGATTATGAGACAAATCAATTGCATTTTTAAAGGCTTCAGCATCAAATTCTATAAGATTTCACCATTGTATGCATTTTAATTTTTCCTGGAACCTATTTCCATACAGTGAAACTACTGATAATAATAATTATAAAAAGAAAGTAAAAATGTTTGCAAAAATTCCATTAAATATAGAGTTTAGAAATGACTATAGGATAGTCTCCTAAGGTTTGTAAGGTACCTACTCTGATGCAAAGACCAAGCTAAATACTCTGTGTTTTGCAAATTTTGCATGCCATGTGTTGGCATTCTTTTAAATGAAGAGTCTACTCCCTTATCGATGGGGGGAAATACTTATGGGTTCAAAAGTCAGGACTTCCACTTTTCTTCTCCTTAGCACCTTTTCCTCAGGCTTGTCCCCTCACAGTGTGGAGAAGAAGAAGATTATGGGCAGAGGGGAAGAAGGGTAAGAACTCAAGAGCCCTGCCAGTTAGTCAAAGGTCAGCATGGAAGGGACTGTCTGTGAGCACAAGGAAGCTGAATTTCTCTTGAGCCAGCTGAGCTGGATGGCAGCCAGTCTCTCTCCTTCCTGGGCCTAAGAGGAACTCCCCACAGTTCTATATGGCCCTATCTAAAGACAAAATGCTCTGTAGAAACAGTTTCTACATGCCTATTTTCACCTTTTTACATGAACAGATCAAGCCAGGCTTCAGCAGAGGGTCAAGGGACAGAGGACAGAGAGGACCAAACTGGTATTTGCTGTGTCAGAAACTTACAGGCTTATTTGGAAAGACTGAAACTAAGTAAAGACGTCTTATTAACATAGGACGAGAGTTGTGAAATCTGGTCAAAGGGTTTTATGCAAGGATGCCTTTTTATATATATACTCTCGTGGTGATGGGGAAAAGTAGAGAAATATACAACATTTTAATTTGGTGAAAAAACTGTTGTTTTTCATAAATTCATAACATTTCTCATGTCAGCAATTTCCTTTTTACACTAAAACATGGTTATGGTGCTCCCAAGTTTTTTGCCCCCTCCTCAAAATGAAAGGGGAAGTAAAATTCTTTTCACAAAAATAAAAATGCACATTTTTAAAAAGTGCATTAAACCCACATGAGATGACTTATTCTAAAACAATCTTCCCCTTCAACTGAGCTTTTCTTCAGATCTTCTAAGAGGAAAAGTGGATGTCTAACTCCATGTGTTAGTTCCTTTCTTGCTTTCACTAATTTTTTTCTCATATTTACTTTCTAGCAGAAGTAGTATTTTATTATTCTGTGAAAATCCAGTTGCAATCCATCAAATATCAATTATTAGAAAGGTAATATTAATAATATGGTGGTGCTAGTAAGGTAAAAAGTTGTAAGATAATGTATAAAACTGAAAAAGAGACACTTATGTCCAGAAATTATAGACGTTCATATTGTTTCTGCATTCAGGTGATCTCAGCGTTATTTTCTGGAAATGTGCATTGAGCTGTGTGTTTTTCACAAAAGAAAAAAATCCTGAGGACTGGGTCCAAGTGGGAGGATTGTCAGCCAAGGTGGCCTGAGACAACATAGCTGGATGAAAGGTCCCAATTTTCATCATACTGGCTGCAAGGAGAAAAAGCCATGGCACAGAAGGCAACCTTGTGCATTTGTGGGTCAAGCAAATGCAGAGAAGCAAGTGGTGAAGCTGAAACCAGAGGAGAGAAGATCTGAACAGAGCTAGGCAGGTGGAGAGGGTCAAGGGAAGGGTTTCGGTTCTGGAGCCACCAATGTGAAGCTGGCGGCAGAGGGCCCTTTTTATGTTGGCTGCTAAACGAGTTTCTGCCGCTTGGAGTAGCCGTCCGGCACTCCAGGCTAAACACTGCAAATCAACAGATATATCAGAGTCACTTTTATCCTCTTTTTTACATACTTTCGTTTCCTCTCAGTGCTATATGATTTTTTATCCTTTTGTTCTTCCTTCCATGGGTCCATTCTCCCTAGCTCTAGGTTCCTTTATTTATTTATTTTTTTTTAATTTAAGGGCTCTGTAAAAGCTAGCACTTTTGCAGTCTTTTTTTACTTTGTTCATGTAGTCTGATCTGGAAACCAGGACTTTTTGTTGGCTTGGATTTCTCAGGTCTCTAATCAACCCTGTGGAAAGTGGAAAAGTTTGGCAACAGGCATAATAATAATAATTAAAAATAACAGTGAGCACAGAACTAAGAAATGAGATTCAAAAATAAGAAGGAAAGTGACAGAGAGTCATAGGGTTTCATCTGAAAAATATCTAATCTGGCCAACTGAGAAGCACCCTTGCAAATCAGTCAGTAACATCTCTCTATGTGAAGAAAAGCAAAAGTATAGGGAAATTTTACCTTCAAGTGCAGAGCTTGCTTTGTGTATTACCTTCTGGTGAAACTTGCACATACAAACAAACCTTGGAAAACCCAAGATGAAAACAATGGCTGCCACTAGTAAGATTTCCAACGGCACTTTTAAAACAGAGTAGATGTGTTTTTCTGGCACAAGTACTTCGGTGAAAGTACTTCGGTGAAGTTCTCGCTTAATTCCATGCATGGTCCTTTTGTATCTCCTATATACATTCTCTTTTGCTGAACCTAAATCTTGTCAATGAGTTATTTTAAAAAATACTTTTTGAAATTACCCACACCCTAAACAGCAGTTCTGCTGTGTGTATACAAATGCTCTGGAAAGGCCCAAGTCAGGTATTGGGTGTAGGCACAGGACAAACCGCATGGTCTGCCTTGGCAGCCCTGTCCTCACCTGCAAGCTGCCCACACACACTCCCTTCCAAACGGGGCTCCTCTGATGCCAATTGGCTGACTGAGCTACTTTGGGAGGAAGCCTATGGGAGGGAAGGGGAGACGTGAAGTGGATAAATAGTTTATAAACTACACTTGAAGCTTAAAACTCGATTTACCCTGTCAACCAAATTCACATTGGAAGTCCCACATCTTAAAAATCTTGGACGCTGAAGAGTTAAGGGGGTATGGAAGCTGGTGTAGCGCAGGGCTGTCGTCCAAGGCCAGCTTGAAAGGCAGCAGGAAGGGTTTGGTTCTGGCTGGGCTACAGACCGGCCATCTGGATGCAGGGAAGGCCTAGAATGCCAGAAACAGCTTTTCTTTTTGGTGTTAGGCTTCATTAAGTTCAGCCTGGGGAGAGTCTTTCTGGTTTAAGACCCAAACTGAGAGTCTTCTTTGAACAGGGATTCTGATATTTTCAACTTTACATGAAACAAATACTCATAACATATATTCTTTTGGTAAAGAAAGTCACAAAAACCAATGTGCGTAATTCAACATATGTTTTAAAAGGATATAGACCGGATTCACTAGACTTATAAATACAGAACAAACTATGTGTAGTATTTAAATAATTTTGCCAGGAATAGATATATCTGGATATGTTATCTGAAAAAAAATTATTCTTTATCATGTGCCACTCTGTGACTCTTGTGAAGAATTCTTGTTTTTCCTATAGTTTATTTGAAAAAGCAATTTCACCACTTTGAAACTGAATTGCTTTTATGCCCTTAAAAGTACTTTCTCCATTTTTGTTTTACATTTAATTATATTACATTTGGCATAATGTTTAAGTGGACCAGTTGTAATTCCTTTCACAGGAAATTTTTCTTTACTAAAATTGAAAAAAAAAAAACCTGCAGGGAAATTATAGCAACTTCCTACTCTATATCGCTCAGGAACATACACTCTGGAAACCACCCTCTTCAAAAGATATGATCTGTTCTCTAGCTATAGCAGCCTGTGTTAGATTTGTATGTGTTATTCTTAACAATTAAAGGAAAAGGTGAATGTAAATTCACTGGGGCAAAACAAAGTAGGAAAGAGAATATTATCCTTAAGAGAATTCTTACCTTAAGGGAGAGAAAATGCACGTATCTTTCTGGGTGGGGAAGATGGGGCGGGGCTGGGGGGAGAGTGGATTTATTCTTTTCTCTCCAAGTCATTAATTGCCACCTAGCAGCAGACAAGGGAATTGCACACTTAACTTTACTTCCATTCTATAAAACGTTGGTTTTAAAGGTCACATTACTTTTATTATGACCGATATCTAAAGAATTATTAGCTTACTGGTAAGCTAGGAATTGAGTTTTTCCTCTTTTATAATGAGAAAAGGAAAAAAATACAACAAATGAAAATTTTTGGCTTATTTAGAAGATACTCTTCCCATCATAAAATGTCTGTTCTTTTGTTTCTCTGCGGTTGTTACCCTTGTCACCTCAGCAATGCGCCAAAGGAAAAGAAATTCTGAAGCCACCTTGACACTAAAAAAAATGCTGGTTTTGGCTTAGGAAAGGAAAAAATGCCTGTTTTTAATACAGAAAGCAGTTTTCCAAATAACTCAGGGTGGATTTCTATAAAAATGAGATCAAACACATTTTATTTTGCTAGGACAAAAAATGTTGTTTATTTTGAAAATCAGAAGACGTCTTCTAATAAAGAATGAAATAGTTTCCAGACCAAATGATTATTCAAATATGTTAAAGAAGAGTGTCTTTATTTCTAACTTCACCAACAATGTTCTCTTTGTTAACAGTCAACCATGCTGAATGCCGGCGCTTTAAAGAAAGATGGGTCTCCGTTGTCGTGTTTCATAGATCTCGGCAGCTAAATAAAATAAAAATTTTCCAGAGACTAAAGCAAAATTAAATATTTAGACTTCAAAAGTTAACAAGTTGAAAAGGGAGTGGGCTCACTGTATACTTCTAGTTTGTACTTTTTATCTAGTTAAATAATAGGCATCATTACTGTATTAATTATGAGTATATTACTACTAAGGCAGAGAGCAACATTTTGCAAGACAAATACTGGTTTTAAAATAATAATAATAATAATAATATAATATAATAATAATAATAATAAATATTGAGTACCATGTGCCAGCCAGTGTGCTAAGCACTTTAAGTGAGAAATTCACTTAGTCATCGCAACAGTCATAAAAGATACTAGCCAATATTCTCTCTACTTTATAGATTTAAGCAACAACAAAACAAAGGTTCAGAGAGGTGAAATCAGTCATCAAAGGTCTCAGAGCTCCCAAGTAACTAAGCTTAAATACAAAGCCAGTTGTCTTAACATTGAAGTCCTCAGCAGTCAATTCTTGGAACTCTTTTCTATCCACTCCCATTTTAGGCCTATAGCTCTAAATAACTTCTCTACAATGATGGCCTTCAGTTTTGGGTCTCCAGAGTGAACCTCCCCACTGAACTCCAAATCATATGCCAACCAACTCTTCCCTATCTCTGTTAGGATGTATAATAGACACCCCAAACATGAAATATACAAAACCATATTTATCCTTCCCCCCAAATCAGCTTTCATCTCTTCTTTGTCACAGTTCATTGTAACTCCATTCTTCTGCTTGCTTAGACCCAAAACCTTAGTCGTTTTGAAACCTCTTTCTCCTCCATGCCACATTAGCAAGGTACTGTAGGCTCTGCCTTCAAAATATATCCAGAATCCACCTACGTCCTGCCCTCTCACCATTATAACTCTGTCCAAGCCACTGCCATCTCTCACTTGGATTACTATAATTGCCTTGATCTTGTTAGCGTGCCCAGCTCCAAACAGTCTGTTCTCAACACAAGGGTCAAAATAATCATTTAAAAATATGGGTCATGACATGTCTCTTTTCAAAACCCTCTAGTGGCTTTCTATCTCACTCAAAGTCCTTGCAGTGGCCCTAAAGGCCTTGTATTATCTGCAACCCCCACCCCATTTCCTCTCTGATATCATCTCATAATAATCTTCTTCGGGAATTGTTACCTGTTTTGTTAACAGAGGTATTCTCAGGATTTAGTAATAATGCTTGGCATATAGTAAGGTGATTAATAAATATTGTTAAATCAATGAGAATTATCTGACTCCAAAGCCTATCCTCTTCATGATTCCCTTCTATGCATATATTGGTGGCTCTGAGTTGAACGTGGTTGGCTGGACTCTTCAAAGTGGCTATTATATGAAAGCTCCACTTGTGAACCCACAGAGGAGATATTTGGTCTCCTGGGTTTTAATGGCTTTCTCTCTTTGAAGCATGAGTGGGCCCAGGGTACACCGATTCTTATGTAGTAGTTGCAGAGTTGATAATAAGGGAATTTTGTAGGAAGAATAGGCCAGAAAAGCAGCATTGCTTCTGTAATTTAAAGACTATTGTTAGTTACTTCTGGGTTAAAAAAAAAATTTAATTGATTGATTTAAGATTGAGAAAGAAACATCAATTTGTTGTTCCACTTATTTACGCATTCACTGGTTCATTCTTGTATGTGCCCTGATCAGATATCAAACCCACACCTTTGTGCACTGGGACAAACACTCTAACCAGCTGAGCTACCCAGCCAGGGCTGGATTGGGGGCGGGGGGCGGGGCAGGTGGTTAAAAACTAAATAAAAACAAATTCGAGTAAGAGCCAAGGTAAAATTTTCCCATGGACATGTAATATTCATTGTTACTCAACTATCTAGATGACATTCTGTAATAATTGCTTA
Organism: Tonatia bakeri; assembly: GCA_004024845.1. NCBI lineage: Eukaryota > Metazoa > Chordata > Mammalia > Chiroptera > Phyllostomidae > Tonatia > Tonatia bakeri. The sequence goes on from PVIA01010679.1 coordinate 23,189, forward strand.
ATTTCTAGAAAAATATTTCTAAACAACTTAAGTATGCCAATGGCTTTTGTACAGGCCTCTCTTTTGGTCATACACACTGAGGGAGAAAATTATGTTACACAGTTTAGATACAACTCTAAATTGTTACTCTTCCAAATTATGTCTATTAATTCCAATCTGCTCTATTCCAAGCTTTAGCTATTACCATTAGAGAACATTAGCTTTTGAATAACTAGTAAAAAATAATAAGGTGGGTGTGGACACAGACAAGGCTAGCTTTAGAGTGAGCTATCTAAAGGCTATCAAATGTTAGTGAAATAAATGATGGTACACTCGTGATGGAATACATTACTGTTATGCTGACATTTAAAAGCATGTGACATGAAGAAATGTTTGTGGTATAATGTTTAAATTAAAAAGCATGTTAAAAATAAGCATATATAAGTTGACACAAATTTTTGTGGCAGTTTATCTTGTTGAGGTATTAATTCTATGTGTTTGCCTATACCCTGCCCCTTGCCCCTATTCAAGCAGATATCCAGACCTCAGATTTTCATAAGGTAAAAGTCAAAATCCTCTTAGAAACAACATCAGCTCTCCCTGTCTTTTGAAATGAGAAGGGGGAAAAAAGAAAGGAATGCCTTTGAGGGTGAGGTACAAGAGAGATCCTGCAAGATTTAGAAGTCCATAGCCTATTGGTTGAGTGAACAGCCAAGACTCCTGTCTTGCTCTGTGACAGAGCCAAGGATGGTGGCACAACCTCAAAGAGGAAGGCTGCACCTGGGTGTAGGGCCTGCAAGATTCCCTCACTTGATTCCAGATTCTTGAGTTCCAAGGATGGTAAAGGAATATTGGAGTCATCAGGCCTGAAGATGGCATAGAGGAAATTTAGCAGTAAATCAATGTGTAGAGATAACCAAATAATTTGAGGTCATTCCAGGTATTTCCACACTAATTATTGCCCTAGGAACTTTGTACAACTTTGCCCTAGAAACATCTACAAACTTTGTAGATGGAGAGGAAATTCTCAATAATAACCAAGATCGGATTTCCACCAGCATGGCAGGTGTTAGATTCAAATTGATCTAAAGAAATGCAGTATTTCTTTCTATGGAATAAGAGTCTCACGCATAATATGCAATGCACACACAGTGTATTACATATTATAAATATTGGAAAATACATTCTCAGGATAATTTCTCTCAATTCTTTAGAGATATATTGTTGTAGGGGAAAACCACTAAAAATTTTAACTGTGATTTTCTCTGTCCAGCGGTTAACAGGGGATTATTCTTCACACTGTGTACCTGAAAAATTTTTAAATAAATGTGTATTCTTTTTATAATTGTAAAAATTATAAAACCAACTGCAAACTGACTTTTTTTTTTCCTTTTACTTGTATACCTGAACAGGTAGAAAACAGGGAAGGGCATACATCATAATCTTAGGTTCTACTTTCCAGCTGTTTTAGACCTACTGGTGTTGTTTCCAAGAGTACAATATACACTAAACTTCAAGAAAAGATAACAGGTTTCTCTCACATTAAAAATAAGTAGTATATATCTCCTGTGCCCTGTGAAATTTAAAATATTACTCTATCCATCAGGGTCCCAGCAAGAAACAGATGGCACACTCTAAAGGGTAACTGAAGGGAGTATCATCAGAATGTGGGCAGGGAAACAGCAAGAGATCATGCAGTACCATTGCCAGCCCGGCACCAACATGGAGTAAGAAAGAGTAATAAATACTCTGACCCTTATTGCCCTGGATCTCCTGCTAGAACCCTACATCAGCAGAGTTCACCCAGGAGCCAGGGGAGTCATTGAGAGGAAGGAGACTTGCTGCTGTAATCCATAGAGTGGAGTAGATGCATAAAGGTAACAAGACTATCTAGCACAGTGACATCAAAGTACAAGCAATTCTAAAATTTCACTATAAGTATTTCTAAATTTAAAGATTTCTACTAGAAGAATACTGGAAACACAGTTTTTGGCATTGGTCTTTGGTATTATGCAAGATATCGACAAGAATATTCAATGTAGTATTTTTGTAATAGCAGAAACTTGGAAATAATCTAATTGTCACCCATAATTAAGAAAATTATTATATTTCCACATAGTGGAATACTATGAAACTATTGAAAACCATATAGATCATTACTTATGGATATGAAAGATGGCCATAACTTTTTAAGTATAGCCTTCATTCAATAATACTTATTAAGCACTAAGCATGTGCTAGGCATTGTGCTAGGTGCTGAAGAAACAGAGAACAATCCATTCATTTCAATCTGTAAATTTAATTCACTGACAGTGATTTTTTAAAATGACAACTAGTATTGAATTTCAGGAGGAGGGCACTCATATACTGCTGTTCAGAGTATAAACTGGTAAACATTTCTGGAGGGCAACCTAGCACTTCTTATCAAAAGCCTTAGCAATAACCATTTCATTTAATCCTTCAATTCTATTTTATGAATTTTTTTAAAGACTTTATTTATGTATTTTTAGAGAGGAGAAGGGAAGAGAAAGAGAGGGCTCTAAAGGTCTTTTTTTCTTTTCTTTTAACGTTTTTTAAAAGATTCTATTTATTTATTTTTAGAGAGAGAGAGGAAGGAAGAGGAACATCAGTGTGTGGTTGCCTCTCCGGCGCCCCCTACTGGGGACCTGGCCCGCAACCCAGACGTGCGCCCTGACTGGGAATGGAACAGCCACCCTTGGGTTCACAGGCTGGCGTTCAACCCACTGGGCCACACCAGCCAGAGCTATTTTTATGAATTTATTCTAAAGAAAGTAGCACAAATGTACACGAAAAAATACATCGAACAGCTCATAAATGAGTTGCTTGGGAGAAAGGGTACCTAAATATTAAACAATAGGAAGTTGGATAAATGAAACATATGTTTATAAGGTGAAATACTAGGGAGACTAGAAAATATTTCATATAGACAATATTTAATATAGAAAATGTCCAAAGTGTATAAGTGAAAGGGTGATGCTAAATTGTCCTGAATTTGAGTAAATCATGTGATATGAGTCTGTTACTTTATCTGCAAATCTCAAATCCTTAAGGTCCCTTTCAATTCTTACCTGAGCCTAGACATTCATCCTTTTTTCGCTGTAAAGAAAGTCACCATCGGCAGTCGGTGGATGTTAGGTTGGCAGCTGTTTGCGGAGCTGTCCTGAACTGTTTTACCTGGGGACTTACTGAAAGATGCGAAGAGAGAGTACGTATTTTGGAAGAAAATGTCCATTTTTTTCTCAGTGGCCTAATCTACCAGGCAGCATGCTTGGTTCTGAGAGCACAGAAGACGTCAATGCCCTCAAAGAGTTCAAAGTCTGGTGGGAGGAAACTAATGATAATGACGAAGGGTGATCAATGACAACAGAACCCTGACAGCTGAGTTCTCCTTTTGGATTCCAAAATGGAAAGAAAAGCGTGTACCCAAACAACATACGCGAGTACGAGTACGGTGGACACACATTAAACGGACTGTTATTTTGAGGCCTTTCTTGGGGTAGTCTAGCTCTTCTCAGTCACACAAGTCACACAACACCCCGGATTTCGGGGGATGCTTTATGAGAGGTTTAGCTGCATATTCGATCACTCCGCGTCGAAGCTGTCGTCGGGACCGATTTCAGGTGCATCCGGCGGGGCCAGTGAGACGGGAGAGTATCGGCAACTCACAGGCAAGCCACGAGGATGTAAGTAGTGTTAACTTGGTAGGGACTCCCAGGCAGCCCTTAGCCGCCACAGGCATTTCTGGCCAGGGTTTCCCGCCAATCTCAGTTCCACCTTCTCCCGAGGCCCCGCCCACTTTTGAGCTGCGGTGAGCTCTGTGGGCGGGGAAGCGTTGGGAGCCAATCGATATCTCTGGCATAGACTACTCTGCCCTGCGCCTCTGCCGTCAAAATCCCGCAGACCTCCCTGCAGATCGCGGAGCGGTAGTTTCGGCTGCGCTGCCTGATCTGCCGCTTTGCAGGAGGTGACTGCCAGGTCTGCGTCGGAACCATGGTGCGTTGGATTCCAAGCCTAGGCAGGGCTGGGGCAGAGGTCCGCTAACTGGACGATGGCGAGCCCCGTCTCCTGCCGTCCTTAGAGCGGTCGGGGGCCACGGGGCGTGGAAACCGTAGCAGTCAGGAGGGTTCGGGCAGTGATTCAGCATCTCCGGCCTGCCGGGGAGAAGGGCTGTCGGGAGTCAGTGCGGCCTTTCTCCTGGGTTTGTTTCACTTTCTGCCGGGCCTCAGACACTACCTTCTCCGTGACTTAGCCGAATTCGCCCTTCAAGTTCCTTCAGTGTAGTAGATTCCGAGCAGTACTGAATGGCCCCTCGTGCTCTACGTCAGGGGCGTGAGAGGAGATAATAGGGACTTGACTTGGAGGCCTCCCTGTACTGCCAGTGTGAACTTGACCCCAGGGTTTGGGTTCCTGTACCGCATGCATTTACCTGCTGGGTCTATTTCATTTTTCTCTCCACTAGAACTCGATCAGAAAAGGCCCTCTTCAATCACTTTTTCCAGTCACCTAGTTTTACAGATGAGTAAACCAAGGCTGAGAAAAGCGATGTTATCAGAATTACAACATAGTTCTCAGGGCTTCCGGTACTCAACCTTCTCACCCCCATGACTATTTTCCCAAGTACTGTTCTGCCATTTAATGCCGCCATTAAAGCAGTAATGGTTCTGTCGCTGTAGGTATGTGAGTCCATTTCTGACTTCCTAAGGACTTTTTTGTATTTATTCATTCAATATGATTGCCTGTACTTAAAAGGCACTATTTTAAGTGTAGTGAGGGTTCAAAGATAAATCAGACATGTCCCTAATCACAAAAGGAGGTAAAGGACATGTAGGTAAAGAACTGGTGGGAGTATGTATTGGGAGAGTTATGGAAGAAAAAAAAAGGAGAACCCTCAAGAAATAGACATTTGAGCTAGTTTTTAAAAAAGAAATGCTTTTGACTCTATTAGGGTATGGTATAAGGGAAGAAATAAGCAAAGATAGGAAAGGAAATCGACACATGAACTTAAGTAATTGTCTGAACCCAAAATGCTATGGGTGTTTGTAGGACTGGAAGTTAGGTCCCATCTAGATCTGATTCCTCCTCCTCCCCTGCTAGCTTATGGTACATGTAGAATTGGCTTGCAGCTGAGTATATGCAGTAGTAATCTTACAGTGAGGTTGTATTAATAGCATTGTGTTAATGTTTAATGGAAACATCAGAAAACTTTTTTTAATGGTAGAGCTAGTTAAGAGTTGGGATTTGTGATGTTCTTATATTAATAGGCCTTTTTTCTTTTAGTTTCGCAACCAGTATGACAATGATGTCACTGTTTGGAGTCCTCAGGTAAAATGTTTTATACAATTTCTGTGAAGTGGATTTTGGTGGCTACAGTGTTTAGAACATTATGAGATTGTAGGCTGGAAGAAAGTGGAATAGAATCATTTCAGACATTCCTGGAACCTAAATTTATCATTAAATTTCCTGGTTTAAAAAACATCATTTGAGATTTAATTGTGCTCATCTGAGATTTTGGAACTCTTAACTTTAAATTTATAAAAGGATCTTGTAAGATGACTACGATTTTTTTGTTTAGGGCCGGATTCATCAAATCGAATATGCAATGGAAGCTGTCAAACAAGGTTCAGCCACAGTTGGTCTAAAATCAAAAACCCATGCAGTGTTGGTTGCATTGAAGGTAAGTAAAGTCTGTCTTCCTCTAGAAAACAGAACTATCAAACAAAAGTGTCACTGTACAGATAATAAAATTGCAAACTTATTTTTTATCTCTTATAATGTCTGTATTTAGAGAGCACAGTCAGAGCTTGCAGCTCATCAGAAAAAAATTCTCCATGTCGACAACCATATTGGTATCTCAATTGCGGGACTTACTGCTGATGCTAGACTGTTATGGTGAGTATGATCATGAAAAACAAAAGACACATCCCTTTTGACTTGTAATTGATTTAATTTCTGGAAAAGATTTAGGTAAGATATGTTAGGAAGTTCTCTTCCAGAGTGTTTATAAGTTAAGATTGTGAATACCTTTAGTGGATTTGGGCTCAATTACTAATAAGTATTCCATTTCTTGATCCCTGGAATAGTAACAAATAGAATTAAGCATATTAACACTTTGGAGAAATCACTGAATAATGTGATACTTGTTAACTCAGTGTATATTGTTTGAGATGATGTTATGTCTAAGAAGAGCTTGACAACTTTTTTCTGGTTTCTAAGAAAAAGCTAAACTACCCTTGCTTTCTTTAGTACACAAAAATTTATCAGGCATTTATTTTTTGCAAAGCTTAATTCTGGATACTGTAGGGTATACAAAGGTGAATCAGACATATCTCTTGCCTTTTAGGAACTGGAAATATAGTAGTATGTCCACAAAACAAGGCAGAAAGTGGAGAGTAATAGATTTCTGTGGGAGCCCAGAGGAGATCAAAATTATTTCTAGTTGAGAGACATTGTGTAAATGAAGAGTTGGGGCTATGAAATCACACAGATTGAGTTTACTTCCCACCTTTACCACTTAGTATCTGAGATTGGGCTAGTTATTTAACCTCTCAATTTTTTTAGTGTCTTTTTCAAGGTTATTGTTAAATAGCCTAACACATAGACCACTTAACAGTGCCTTCAGGTAATATGTGAGTGTGTGTATTGGGATATGGGAGGTAGTAAGCCAAAACTAATGTGTATCAGTATAGTGTGTATAAGTAGTGTGTATAAATAATGTGTATAAGCATATGTGTGTATAGTGTGAAACTAATGTGTCAAACTGACTTATTTGGGGAAGAAAGAGAATAACCACTAAGGGAAAATAGTAATGCTAATGTTTAAGGTTTTCAAGTTATCCAGCAAACTCCTGCTCTGTTAGGTCAAGCTATATAGTGACAGCATTATTGGTTTCTGTTAGCTCTTGAAAATGTGCAATATGTTGCATTGTCAAACCTTTTACTTAATCCAGTCTGTCAAAAATAGTGTCATGTCCCCATGTAATCAATATAAAAACTATTGAACTGTTTTACACTGTTTTTTATATTAAGTCTTTGAAATTTCCTGTGTATTTTGGACTTATGATGCATCTCACTTTAGACTAGCCACTTTTTAAGTGCTCAGCAGTCACATGTGATTAGTACCTGCCGTGTTGGGGCAGTGTCCTTCTAGACAGCCTTGGGAAGTGGACTTTAAAGTGCCGAACAGCTTGGTTCCTATGGTCAACATTTAATCATTAGATGTGACATACAGATAAATTGGACAAAGCAATGCAGAAAGAAGGGCAGGTATCTGTTGTTTATGCCCTCGGCTTTAAGAGGCATGGATTTCGTTTTCCCTAAATGTCAGACTTGCTTGAGTCTTGTCAGGTTTGACAGTCCTGAGTCCAGGATGTCCACTCGAGTTCTGCTTATGGATAGAAGTAGCATTGGCAAGAACATGGAACAGTGCCCTAATATGGATTCTGTTTCTTGAAATTGCTCTGTTGAGGAAATTTTAGTCAGCTTTCCAGAACAAAATGAGTAATTACGCTTTGTGCTGGCTTGAGACCTAGAATTTAAGACAGTATTCTTCATAGTTGGAAGGATAAGGGAAGAAAGAATGCTCTTTTTTTCTTACTCAACTTTCTATTCTATAAATGCTCTGAGACAAAGGTTTCTTAAATTTATATTTTGGGGTGTTTTTTCTTTTAATCTCACACAACCTCCGCAAACCCCCAGAGTTTGTTACAAAAACGCATCCTTCCATGTCTTTCTGGTTCCCGAATGTAATCCATGTAAATGTTTGGAAGAAAGCAGAAAAATCAAACTACTTTATTCAGATTTGAATAGCTCTGTGATTTAAAATTACTAATTTTTCTTGTTTCTTTTTTAGTAATTTTATGCGCCAGGAGTGTTTGGATTCCAGATTTGTATTTGACAGACCTCTTCCTGTGTCTCGTCTTGTAGCTCTAATTGGAAGCAGTATCCTTTTTGTGTTACAGTTTTGGAAATGAACTTGAAAGGATTTTGATACTCCTTACGTTACTTACTAGGAATATAATAATATGTGCATAGGTAAGATTGTAGAAAAAGTTTAGTTACTTTTCAACAGCCGAATGTTTAAAATTTAGGAGAGTTATGGGAACTTTTACCATGGAAGAATGAGTTCTAAAATAAGGAATTTGTTTGCTCTTTCATCAGGCCTTATAAACCATTGATATTTTGCAGACATAGAAAAGTTTAATTTTCAGGAAAACTAACCAAGCATCAGTTGTAGAGGAAATTTAAAGATTTTATTGGTGGTTCTAGATGTCCTAAAAAATCCTGAGCTGCTCATATCCAGAACAAGTGAGGTTCTCTTCATGGCAGGAAAACATTTTGTTAGGACTAATTCTTGGGTTTGGTGGATAGTTGAACATTTTTTAACACTAGACCAAAGAAAAATTGCTCTGTTTTTATCTTCTTCCTATGGTTGATTATGCAGCAATTAAGAAATCAAAGCTGTTTGTTAGTAATATTTAATTGGAAAATAAACATAGTACTTTATTCCTTGTTAGAACAGGCTCTTTAACTAATTTAAGAGACCCAGATACCAACGCAAAGATATGGCCGAAGACCATATGGTGTTGGGCTACTTATTGCTGGTTATGATGTAAGTTCATAGACTATTTTTACATTTTAATGATTTTTTAAAACTGACTAGAAATTTTCTAATTTTTAGTTTAACCAAAATCAAGAATTATGTGTACTTTTTTCATATTTATAGGATATGGGTCCTCATATTTTCCAAACCTGTCCGTCTGCTAACTATTTTGACTGTAGAGCGATGTCCATTGGAGCCCGTTCTCAATCAGCTCGTACTTACTTGGAGAGACATATGTCTGAATTTATGGAGTGTAAGTGATTTGTTTTTTGGCCCTTTCCAATCTTTATATAGTGAATTAACATAGTATCCTAAATGAAGAAAACTACCAGTCTTGCAGAAAGAGCTTTTTAAAACAATAAGGCCATGAAAGCCCTGGCCAGGTAGCTCAGTCTGTTAGAGCATCGTCCTAGTACGCCGTGGTTGTGGTGGTCTGACCCTCAGTGAGGGCACAGACGAGAATCAGTGGTCGGGTGCATACATAAGTAGGACAACAAACTGACATCTCTCTCTCCCGTGTCCACCCTTTCTTCACCCCCACCCCACCCTCATCTTTTCTCTCCCTCTCAAAAAAGAAAATAAGCCCATAAAGTGTTGATTATCTCTGTTATACATGCTAACTTTTACCTTATTTCTAAGTACCATAGTAGCTTCATTCACCAGTAGGACTTTTTTAAATATAAATATATATCCCTGACCTTGAAGACTCTTGTCAGTTGGTCTGAAGAGTGCCCAGACAGAATTGAGAAACACTGTACTAGCTACCAGTTTAAGCCCTTTGACACCTTTTAGTTTTCTATGATTCTGTTCTTATCTTTTAGCCATGCAGACATTTCTGCATTTAGTAGTCCATAAACAAGTAAAAAATCAGTGTAGTTGTGGGAAAGAAAAGTAAAAGATTTAAAATATGATAGGGCAGGTTTTCAAGTGCTTTGCTTATACAAGGGTCTTAGATTTTAACGCGTGCTCTTTAAATCACTGAGGTGATCATGTCGAGTATTTTCCCCCTTTTATTCTGTTGTGGTATATTGCATTCATTGACTTCAGGGCTTGGGTTTTGTTTTTGTTTTTGTTTTTTTAAGATTTTATTTACTTATTTTTAGAGAGAGGGGAAATGAGAGAGAAAAAAAGAAGAAAGAAACATCAGTTGCCTTTCTCATACCCCCAACCAGGGACCTAGCCCACAACCCAGGCATGTGCCTTGACCAAGAATCAAACCAGCAACCTTTCAGTTTGCAGGATAATGCCTAACCCACTGAGTCATACCAGTCAGAATGTTAAACCATCTTGCATTCCTGGGATTCAGTTTGCTGGTATTTTGAGGTTTTGTGTGTGTGTCTATAAATCAAATTGATTTATAGTTTTTTATTTTCTTGTGATATCTCTGTCTAGCTTTGGTATCGGGATACTACTGGCCGCTTAGAAAGAGCCGGAGACCCCTTTCATAAAGAGCAGAGACAGCCCAGCATTTCACAGAGTACACTCTACAGAACTTTGAGCTTTGTCATTCGTGAGTCAGGATTCTGATTTAACTTACCATAAGGAAAAGTCAGATTTAGTAACAAAAACCTCTCATTAAATAAAATAATAATCAGTAATGTTATTATTATATTAGAAGATTGTAGGGCTAAACATTTAACTTTTGATTGTTTTTATTGTGATATACCTAGTATGTGACTAAAAGAATGATTTCAGTGTATAGACCCAACAAATAAAAGAAGCCTAACATGAAAATGGAATTAAGAAATAATTGTGAATTTATTATATAGGCAATTTGAACGAATTGGTGAAGCATGGTCTGCGGGCTTTAAGGGAGACACTTCCTGCAGAACAGGACCTGACTACAAAGGTAACTGTCAGTGAATACCTTGTTTTCCGATTGTAGATGTGAGTGTGACCGTTTAACCATTCCTTGTGTAAATGTAAGGAATGGAGGAGTATGTACTAACAGATACACTAATAGTTCTGTCATTTGGGAGCTGGCTGCTTCGGCTCATTCTTTCTCTTTAAGCTATTCACTAAGTGATCTGATTTTAAATTTATTTTTTGAACTTTTTGGGGGGTATAAAGCCAGTAGATGAAATGTTCTTCTTCAGCAGGTAGGAGTATCTTCATATTTTTAATTTAGTTTACGAATACATGTATGTTTTAAGCACCTCCCACATGCAGGCACTAAGCATTAACAATATAGTAAACACAGTAAACATCTTGGTCATTATGGTACATGTATCTAAGTGGGGGGAGATAGATGATATACCTGTAAGCAAATTATATAGTGTACTAGGAGGTGAAAAATGCTATAGAAACAGTACAAGAGGTTAGGAGGAGAAAGAGAGACCAGTTGGGTGTAGGAAGGCGGTATGGTGGGTATAATTTAAAATAGGGGACAAGGATGGCCTCACCCAGAATGAGCAATTTGAGGAAAAGATCTAAACGAGATGAGTGAGTGAGCTATGCAGATGTCTAGAACAAGCTTATTTCGGGGAACACAAGTGCAAGAGCCTTGGGTCCAGAGTGTTTGTAGCGTTCAAGACAAGGAGACTCGTAGTGTTGGAGTCAGTGATGAGGAGGAAAAGGAAGCTAGAGAAGTGATGGAGGCCATGTTGTGTATGTCCTGTAAACCATTGCAGGTACTCTGCATTTTACTCTGAGTGGGCTGTTAAGGGTTTGAGCAGAGGAGATCTGATTTGACTTAAGTTTTTTTTTCTTTTTAGATTTTTTTTTTATTTCTAGAGAGAGGGGAAGGGAGGGAGAAAGAGAGAGAGAAACATCAATGTGTGGTTGCCTTTTGCATGCCCCAATTGGGGACCTAGCCCACAATCCAGGCATTTGCCCTGACTGGTAATCAAACCAGTGACCCTTGGGTTCGCCAGCTGGCACTCAATCCACTGAGCCACACCAGTCAGGGCTGACTTAGGTTTTAAAAGAGTCACCTGGTTGCCATTTTGAGAACAGATTGTAGTGGGCACATGGGTGGACATAGTTTTAAGACTGTTAAAATAATTCAGGTGAGAAGTTGTGGTGGATTACAGCCAAGTAATTGTGTTGGAGATGATTAAAATGGGTTCAGTTTTGTGTATGTTTTGAAATTAGAGCTGAAGAAACGTTGGCTGGTATGACTCAGATGTCCCGCAAACAGAAAGGTTGCTGGTTCGATTCCCAGTCAGGGCACATGCCTAGGTTGCAGGTTTGGTCCCCTGCTGGGGCTCGTGCAAGAGGAAAGCAATAGATGTTTTCCTCTCTCTTTTCCTCCCTTCTCCTCTCTCTTTAAAAAACAACAACAAACGTAAAAAATAAAATTAGAACCAAAGAAGTTTCGCTAATAATTTGGTTGTGGAGGTGAGAGGGGAATGCCTTCAAGGTTTTTAGCCCTATAAGAGAAAGATGCTTATAATTTACTGAGCTGAATAGGACAGTGGGAGGGGTCGGTTTGGGGGTAGAGGTTGTGGAAGAAAATCAGGCAGTTACTTCGATTTGAAATTTGAAATGCCTGTTTGTCCATTTGATGACACAAAGTACACAGTTACCAGATGAGCACCCCCTGGAGTTTGATAGAGAATGGTCGAGTCTAGAGTTACGAATTTTGGAGTCTTTATATAGAAATAGCTTTTAGAGACTGGATTGAATGAGATTGCTAAAAGAATTGGTTAGACAAGAGGATTGAAAACCAGGCCAAAGGCACTCTAACCTTTAGAGATTGGGAAGTGGGTAGCTATTAGCCAAAAGAACTGAGGAAGCTGGCCAGGGAAGTACGGAAAACTTGGGAACTGAGGCATCCTTAAAAATAAATGAAGAAACTATTTCAAGGAGGAGGAAATGAAAAATCGCTAATAGATCAAGGAACATGTGGGTTGAAAATTGACCATTAGATTAGCAATGATGTCACTGGGGACTTAGGTAACAACCTTAATGGAATGGTGAGGCAAAAGCCTGACTGGAATGGAATCAAAAGAGAATGGGAGAAGAGGAATTGGTGGACAGGTCTTTGAAGGATATTTTCTGTTATGGGTTCAGAGAAATTGGGCGGCAATTGGAAGAGTAAAAAAGAGGGGGGTTGTTGTTTTGTTTTTTTAAAATGGGAAGTATACAGCATGCCTGTTGCATGAAAATAGTCCAGTAGAAAGGAAAATATATGTAGGAAAAATATGAGAAAAACTGCTGGACCAGCTTCCTTCAACAGTGGACAGGTGGAAAGGTAGGCCTTCATCAAGAAATTGGAAGATTCATTCATAGTAACAGGAAGGAGGAAAATGTAGGGACACAAATACGGGAAAGAGTGGATGCTATGGGAACTTGTGAATGTTCTCTTCTTAATTTGCTTTTATTTTCTCAGTGAAATAGCAGTTTTCCAGCCATAAGGAGACTGGGGAATAGTAGAGTTGTCCAAGAGAATAGAATATTGAATAATCTAGGGACATGTGTAGTACAGTGCAGGAACTGCTAAGGGCCTCCTTGAGGGTAATGACCAATCAGCATATTATAAATCCATTTTGTTACAGTGGTTGCATAATTACTGTTTAATATGTATATGAAGACTTTATAGCCTGTATAATCTTTTCTAAACAAATTTTCCTGTTATCAAAATACTATTTTTGAAAAATTAGGAAAGTACATTAAATATTAAAAATTTGTTTAAAATATCTATAATGCCATCACTCCAAGATGAATATCTTTTAAAACTTGGATCTAGCCCTGGCTGCTGTGGCTTAGTGGATTGAGTGTTGACCTGTGAACCAAAGGGTTGCTGGTTCAATTCCCAGTCAGGGCACATACTTGAGTTGCTGGCCAGCTCCCCTGTAGGGGGTGCACAAGAAGGAACCGCACAGTGATGTTTTTCTCCCTTTTTTTCTCCCTTCCTCTCTCTCTAAAAATAAATAAATAAAATCTTTTTAAAAAATAAAATAAAATAAAAGTTAGATATGCAGTTGCCTATTGACATTTACTGTTCGGAAAAGTTTGCTCAGGTATCTGGGTTCCTAATTTCATATTTTTACTGAATTGTTGAAAATGGCCTAACCCTGGCCAGCTAGCTCAGTTAGTTAGAGCATTGTCCCAATAGACCCAGGTTGGGAGTTCAGTCCGTGGTCAGGGCATATGCAGGAAACAAATGATGATTGTATAAATGGGTAGAACAACAAATCAGTGATTCTCTCTCCCCTTCTCTCTCTAAAGTCAATAAATAAAATAGAAAAGAAAAGAAAATGACCTATATATCCTTATGCCTAAAATTTTCATTAAAATTTTAATTTTACAGGAGCTATTTTGCCCTGGTTAGCAAGCTCCCACCAAATTCAGCTCTTTGGAACCCCAAACTTAGTTTCTTTGTTTGGTAGGAAACATTATGTCTTAACTTTCACAAGAAACAAAGTTGGTTTTTCTCAGGAGTTAGGCCCACTTCCTAGTAAGCGGCTTTCTCTAGTCGCACTTGTGCACAGCACACTCCCATTGTGAGCCGGTTTGCAGGTCTCCTGGATGACTTAGACCTGGGGGTTGCTTACAGCACACTCCCATTGTGAGCCGGTTTGCAGGTCTCCTGGATGACTTAGACCTGGGGGTTGCTTACAGCACACTCCCATTGTGAGCCGGTTTGCAGGTCTCCTGGATGACTTAGACCTGGGGGTTACTTAGGATTATCAAAGTGAGTGTTTAAAACTGCAGATTAGAAGGGTTTACTAGTTAGGTCTTATTCAAGTGCTATGTAAATTCTTATTCATTTTCCCCCCAACATTTTATTATAAGCATTTTTCAACCAAAATTCTCTTGATTTTTTAAATTTTTACCTTTTTCCTGTCCTCAGAATGTTTCCATTGGAATTGTTGGTAAAGACTTGGAGTTCACGATTTATGATGATGATGATGTGTCTCCATTCCTGGAAGGTCTTGAAGAAAGGCCACAGAGAAAGGCACAGGTATATATAACTGATCTTAACACAAGAGGCTTTAGTTCTATAGTAAACTGCCATTCCTACCACAGCTTTGTAAATCTACCATTTTGTCTTTGATTATTGAGATAAGCTTATAATTCAAAAAGCAGTAGGAAAACTAAGCTGGGTAAAGTGAAATACTGAAGGGGCAGTGATATCCATAAACACAAAAGGGGTTGATTAGTCATGCACAGGGGATGGCAAAAGAAGGTTTACAGTTGGTGATACAAGTAAATGATGCAACAAATAATACAGGAATAAACATATTGTGCATACTCACAACTGTAAATTTATGTCATCTTTACCACACTTCCTAGATATCTTACAGGGACAAGTAGAAGACTGGGACCTCTGCTAGGATGGCTGAGCCTCTTTCTGTGTAGTCTCCAGGTTCCTCTCTCACAAGGGTCTCTCTAGCAGGGCAGCGGCTCAGAGCTGTAAAAGTTCAAAAGCTCAAAAGTGAAAGCTGCCAGGTACTCTTAAGGCTGAGGCCCAGGACTAGCACAGTGTCACTTGGGCACATCATGTTGGCTAAAGCAAGTCATTGGGCCTGCTAGTAGTCTATAGTAGTGAGACTGAGAGCAATTCCCTGGGAACCAGCTTTGGAAACTAAGTTGGCTCTTCACAAACATTGAGAAAGGATCAAGAAGTGTTGGTGAATGTCAGGTTACATATGGGCTTTAAATTGGGTTTTTACGATACATACTTGCTACTTATCCATGCTTATTTGATAGCTGTGTGATTGAAAATAAAGTGTTCTCTTCAGAAATTTCTTCTACAGCATGAACTTCTTTACAATTTGGAAGGATATTGTTGGTGTTTAGAGAAGCAAGATTTGCATTAAACTGCTGTTGGTAGGAACCAGCACTGTTGAGAAGTGGCAGGATTGACTGGAGTGCCACACAGCTAGTTGGTTAGACCGTATTTTTGCTGTGTGTATTAGTGCCGAAAGGAAAAGGATATCTAAAATGTGATTGCTAGTAGTGGTAATGAAGAGAAGGCCTTTTATTGAGCAAGACAAAGTATGATAAAATGCTAGAATTGTTTAATGATGCTTAGATTTTCAGAACTGTAAAATTATATTTATTTCTTTAAAACCCTTTGTTTCAAAATTTTAACAGGATAATGAACTAAAATTGAGTCTTTGAAATATATGTAACCCCTTTTTTCTCATAGATTTCTTTGTAATATAATATCGCATGTTTTCTTTTTTCTTCCTTTCTTAAGCCTGCTCAGCCAGCTGATGAACCTGCAGAAAAGGCTGATGAACCAATGGAGCATTAAGTGATAACCCCTGGTCTATATGTGTATTATCAAATGTGTAAGAATGCAGGAACATGGCCTGATGACAATACTCTATACTTCGAACCAAAAGATGCGGTGGTAGAATGGTGTGTTTTAGGGCTCAGTCTGACTGCAAGTTTCTCCCAGGCGACTTCACTGAAACCACGTAACGGATGCATTTTTCTTTGAGAGGGTCTATATAATCATTTTCTAGAAAGTATAGTTATCTGTACTAATGTTTTTATATGAAAAACATAGTGTCTTTGTGGTTCTAAAGACAACTGTGAAATAAAATGGTTTCATCTGCTGGTGTGTATTGAGTTTTTATTTATTTTTCAAGGAGCTTCAACTAGATAAATAGTAGTCTGAGATTACAACTGGTCACTTGCCATGTTTGTCAGATAAATTGTCTTATTTTTTAGTGGTGGGGAAAAATAATACCTCTTATTGTTCAGGCCTTATACCAATTTCCTAATGTATGGACTGGCTGCATGAGAATTCATGGAGATTTGGTTCAGAATACTTTGTCTCAGTGTAGGGAACCTTTGCAAAAATAACGGGAAATTTTAATTTCAAAACCATCATTTCCACTTATCCTGCCCAGCCACACCCTGGCATGATCTTTAGGCTACCTTCCATTATTCCTGTGAGCTGTAGGCCAACATACTGCAAGACAATTTTTATCTTAGACCATGAAAGGGAAATTAAGGAAATCTGATTTCAAAATCAAAACTAATCCAAAATTTTGCTACTAAGAAGCCTAGAGGAGTTATTTTTTTAAAATTCATGTCTTTCTGGAGAGGAGCAGTTCCCTTAGAGCAGGGGTGTCAAACTCATTTTCACGGGGGGCCACGTCAGCCTCACGGTTGCCTTCAAAGGGCCGAAATAATTTTAGGGCTGTCTAAATGTAACTACTTAACTGTTAAGGAGTTGAAATTATATTTGGCCCTTTGAAGGCAACCACAAGGCTGATGTGGCCCCCAGTGAAAATGAGTGTGACACCCCTTCCTTAGAGATAGGGAACTTGGATTTTAAGAACTAATTTTACTAATTAGCTGCTGTTTGCTTTGGGCAAGTTACTTAGCCCTATTTTTTAGGAAATATCTTGAAGGTTAAATTGGAGAATTTGTGTGGAAACACCTTGTATACCCCAAGATTCACAAAATGTTAGTTTAACTTTTCCGGGTTGCCAAAAATTAAGTGTTAATAGGTTTAGACCTCTCTGACTTCTTGAGGGGAGAGTGGTTAACAGAATCTTTGGCAACCTTGTTGAAAGTCCTCTGACTCGATACAGGAATGTATGAGATGCCCATCTCCACTCAGGAGAAGCCTCAGGAGTCTGCCATTGGAGGTTGGGATGAGGCCACAAGTATTGTACCATGTGGCCATTTAACCAACAATGGAGCTGCATCAAGCACAGGTGACTCAAACATATTGGGGAGAGGGAGGCCTCCCACTTGCCTGCAGACTGAGTGGGTGTGTAATCTGGTGACGGAGCATAAGTGGGAAATTTCATAAACTGTTCTGTCCTCGGGCAGGTCTCTTCCCCTGTGCCTTTCCTGGCCTGAGCCTTCGTCTTTGTGAAGTGATTCT
This sequence comes from Tonatia bakeri, assembly GCA_004024845.1. Lineage (NCBI taxonomy): Eukaryota > Metazoa > Chordata > Mammalia > Chiroptera > Phyllostomidae > Tonatia > Tonatia bakeri. The sequence continues at coordinate 40,587 of PVIA01010679.1, forward strand.
ATTTAAAGGTTGTATGTACATCATTTTTGTACACTGTTCCCTACATGTACACCAGTTACTTGGCTGTCACTCAGTTGGGGGGAAAAAAAACTGATCTGTATTGTACTTCGGGGCAATTTTAGAAATTTTTTTCAACATGTGATTTTAGTCTTATATACTGACTTCAGAAATTAGTTTTCCTCACACCAGTAAGATTCATTCCCACTGTACAGAGTTCATTGTGATGCCTTTTCATGTTTTGTCTAGTTATATTCAGTTATTCCATTTAGTCTGTTAATTATAAACAAAATTCCTAATGTCTTCATAGAAACTGTCGCTTTGATGTAAACATAATATCCAAATCACCTGGAATTTATTGTCTATATGTGCATCGTTGAAGAACTGGTATGGTTAAAAATAAGGCAGGAAAGGAGGTGACAGGATTGAGCTTCTAGTCACAGCTTTTTTAGTTTTGTGTTTTGTGATTTGGGTTAAGTCCCTTTTTTTCTAGGGGCTTTTCTAGGGGCCTTGATTTTCTAGACATGTAAATTTTTACAATTCTTAGTATATGACAAGGTCCTTGCTCTCAAATAATGTATACGTTAGCATTCAAAATGATGTAATCACGTTAAGTAAAAAGTCCTCAAACAAAAGTGCACGTTTACAGCAAGGCAGGAAGAAGTAGGGTATATACGGTTCTGATAGTCTGCTCAACAAGCTGTTTACACTGCCCATGGCAATTTTAAGTGCATACCTTAAATGGGGTTTTATAGAACCTTTTTTTGCCTTTTTTCATATTTAATAGTTTACTTAATACCTTGGTCATGGTAAGCCTCACATTTTATTTTGTAATACAGTGGAGCCTCCAGGGCAACTGAAGTCGGTATGGTTAGTCTTATACTATCCATGGTGGCCCTAAACTGATGAGCTTTCTTAATGCTGTCTAGTTTTTATTTGGGGGTAGGGGGCTTCATTTCATGCCAACAGATTGTCATTTCCTGATAGGTGGGCTTGGAAGCCAGATAAACTGAATTTGTAAAAATTCCATGTTAGAAATGAATACACAGAAATGGAACATCCTTTTGGATTGATCTCAAGGGAATTAGGCTGAGTTGGGTGGGGGAACCAGTCTCAAAAGTTTACATTGTCTAATTCATTTATATTACATCCTTAAAATGACAAAGTTATAGAATGGAGAACAGGTTAGTAGTTGCCAGGGGTTATTGAGGGGTGTGGCTGTGACTATAAAGGAATAGGAATGATCCTTGAAATGGAATTGTATCTTGATGTGGTGATCACATGAATCTAAACATGGTAACTAAATACACAAATGAGTGCACTTAAAAACGGTGAAAAGTGAGTGAATGTATGTATCCCTGTCCATTTCCTGGATTTGGTAATTTACTGTTACACAAGGTGCTAATTGGAAGAAACTAAAGAGTACATGGGATTTGTATTTATCACTGCAATTATCTCAAACTGTTTAAAATGAATGCTCCGGATTTGAGGAGCACTCAGAATGTGCTATAAACACATGGACTTTTTGCTTGATTGTCCCCAAAAGAGGAAATTTCAAAACAGCTGTATTTTAGATACATGAGGCACTATTTGGGTTCTATCTCCATAACCAAGGTTAACCTGTTAATAAGGGCAGGCTCTATCAGACCTCTTTGTATTCATAATATTTTGCTTAAGTCTTCAATTTTTATTTTTAAAATGTTTCCAGTGTTCAATTACAGTTGTCCCCAAAGGCTTCAATATTTAAAACAATAGTGGGAGGGGGGAGCGGGGATACTGAACCTCAAATGGGCAAAGTGGAACGTACTCCGGCTGATGGTAGCTGTAACAACTGGGTCTTTGGAGATAGGTAAAATTCTTTCAAACAGTGACTGTCAACCTCCCTTTATGCATGACAAATTTATAACTTACTTAGTGTTCATAAAGGATGATGAAAGGGGCAGTTACAAAAAAAATCACATGAGTGAGACTTTGATGTCAAGCAACTCCAGCCTAACTGCGGAGGCAGAGAGATTCGAAGTACTCCAGATGTTAGGAACGCAATGGATTTTCATAGAATCTAGTGTACCTCATTAGGACTTAAGTTACTTACCCAGAGTATTAGTTACTTTCCCGGTTTATTAGTGATGAACTAGAAAGGGGCTTCCGGCTGCCAGTCTTCTGCTATTTTCCAGTGGACCACAGAACCCTGTAAAATGTGTGTCCCCTCTCTCCAAACTTCCACACCTTGGCTATTTTAATTCCAGGAATATGAGACTACTGCTAAATAGCGTTTAAATGACCACAGCGCTTAATTCAGGCGTGCAGGGAAAACAATAAATATACTTCCAGTCCTTTCTGCGGCCTAAACCAAGCGTGGATGAAGGCAGAGAAACTTGGACGAACTGGCAAAGCGCAGCCGCAGGACGGGGGAAGGCATGACCTCTCTGAGTCGCCGTAGGAGCTAGGTGGCTGTAGCTTCGGTCGTCTCCCCGCCCCCTTCCACGTCAGCCAAGGACTTGCGGAGCCGTCGCTTCTGCCGGCGGTTGGAGCAAGGGTAGACGGTCCAGCGGTTGCCCCAGCTGCTGCCCCCCGAAGCCAGGTAGACGGCCACGAGCCCCCAGTTCCAAAGGCATGTTGTGCTGGGCAGAGTCGGAGGAACTGGCTCCGTAAAGGGAAGAACGGCAGGGAAGGGAGTAGGCCGCTCGCGTCCAGGCCTGGAGAAGTGGGGCGAGTGGTAGGGAATCTTAGGGGGGGCGCCCATCCCGGGCGGTGTTCTGTGGCCGGGGGTCTACTTCTTCCTAGGCCCCCGAGGCTTGCCATTCCAGGCTGGGGCTTAGTTTGCAGGAAGAAAGGGACGGGGAAGGGGCGTGGGGGTGCAGCGCACGGATAGAGGGATCCACGTACGCAGATTCGGGTGCCACTGTTAAAACCCGTTAAAACATTTAAAGGCTTTAGCAGAGTAGTGGCGCACGAAGTCTCTTAACTCGAGCAGTCCAGATTGTATGCTATGTTAAGTCATTTCTATAATGTAGTGGGGCGGGGCCCGGGGACTGTCACTCTGTGGTGGGCCTTAACTCAGCAGTACAGCATTCTAAACCCCGAGCGGGGGGGTTGGAGTGGAAAATAATATACCTTAGGTCGAAACTGACAAGTGATTTTTTTCAATTACTCTATTTTTATGGGACACAATATAGATTGACCCAACCCTTCTAATATTTCAAAACTCATAAGCCAAACTGAATGAACTTTAGACGGTAAAGATCACGGCAATTATGGTTGTTTTGTTATTTCTTTTTTGAGAGGTGTTTACTTATAATGATATCCTTGTATTTATTTTTCTAGATTTTCTAGCATTTATTATCCTTAAATCTTGTATCAAGGGTTGATTAACACCAGAAAACATGACGGCTGCTGAGAACGTGTGCTATACGTTAATTAACGTGCCAATGGATTCAGAACCACCGTCCGAAATTAGCCTAAAAAATGATCTAGGTAAACTTTGATAATATTTTGAAAATGACATGAAAATGAAAAGCTCATTTGCATTTCAAGTTCCTTTATAATTATATATGCTTAATTTTTGCCTAAGTTTTTTCCTAGGATCTCTTCAGTAGACCTTTTGTCTTATTAAAAATGAAAACTTGTTACCTTTAGACTTTCAGTATTGGCTTTTTGAAAAAAAACATCTCAGTTCAGCTTATTACAGCTGAAGAAATATAATTTATTATAATAAATCATAATTAGTAATTTGTTAGATATTTCTAGAAGTAGCATAATGGCTTGTTTAGTTTAATATATTATGCTTAAATATAGCTGATAATTCTCTGTAGGTGACAGGTTGAGAGAATGTGTATTTGAATGTCTTAGTTCCTTTGTGCATTTAACTTCATATTACTTAGCTTGTGAAACCAAAAGAACTTTGTTCTTTGGGTTGCCCACCTGTTGTACAAATGAATCAATGATGGACTACATATGTATTTTCTAGAAAGGTTTAAGCTTTTCATTTTTAAAGCATTTTTTTAACAATTATCTTTATTTTTATTTATTTATTTTTTAAGATTTTGTTTATTTATTTTTAGAGAGGGAAGTGAGGGGGAGAGAGAGAGAGAGAGAAACATCAATGTGCAGTTGCTGGGCGACATGGCCTGCAACCTAGGCATGTGCCCTGACTGAGAATTGAACCTGCGATGCCTGGTTCGCAGCCCGCGCTCAATCCACTGAGCTATACCAGCCAGGGCTCATTTTTAAAGCATTTATGCAAGAAGAAACAAATATATTTCTGAATTTTAAAAATGTACACTGTATCTCCTTTCTGCAATTCTGTCAAAAAATTTCTTAAGTAATGTACATTTCAAAATAATGATTCTTGTTTAATTGAACTACTAAAAACAAGTTTAACTTAAACTGATAACTATTGTTTAAATAGAGTAGAATGAAAATTATGCTTCTGACCTTGAAGGTATCTTTTACAAGATACCTTGAAAGGAGACAATATTTTACTTAGTATTCTCACCTCTTAATAAGGAAAAAAAATCCCATTTTATAGCATTTAAACTGATACCCTTATATCCAAAAGCCATATATTTTATGAATATATGTATATTCATATTTATATAGTAGAATAGAATGCAAAATTATGAATAAACTTTAGTTTAGTTATAGACTACCAAAATACTTACGGTTATAGCCAGAAAGGTAAAAAAACAAACAAACAAACCTACTTTAATTATAAACAATACCGTTTCTTAATTGCAGCTGCCTTGGCTACCCTTCCCTAACCAATAACTAAATAAGTATTCTAAAATTTTATATATATTTTTTACTATCTCAAAGAGTGGAGATTGAGAAAAAGTTTAGAAGTAGTTTCCAATTTGAGTAACAAATACTTTTTTGTTTGGTGAAATACTGAGTTCTTCACTGCACTTTTCTTTGCCTTGAATCACTGGATATGTGCCCTGATGACTGTACATTCCCTGCAGTATGAAGTACTTAGTATGTTCTGGTGAATTTTCCATATTTTTGGTAATGTTCATAAAGGAACAGAGTTTTGAATATTTTGAAGATGTTGATAAAAGCATTCCCAGCTTCAATTTCAATTGTTGGAATAAATGGAAGTTGGTGTTAGGGAGGCTTCAAATAAAAATGGTGTCATTTTTTACAACTTTAGCAAACTTTTAAAATTTAACCTTTAGTTGCAAGTGCTGTTTTATCCTGCTAAACTCTCAGATTTGCTCATTTGTGAAAAGTAGGCAAAAACAGGAACAGAAGAAGCCATCAGCATAATAGTGATAAAATTTTATGCTCTTTTGACTCTGTCTTTTACAGTATCAAATTAGGGAAAAAATGGAAAGGAAACTTTGGGCCAAGGAGAGGAAAACCTGTATCTGCTCAGTGAATACAACTTTAGCCACTTAGAACTTTGCCTAGGCTGTCTTATTTTCTTGGTTATAGCCATCAGCTGCTGCCATCTCCCCTGATGCTTTGTTTTGTCATCTCACGGACTTTAAAACTGAAAGTTTGCTCAGATTGCTACTCCATCTTTTCAGTCCATTTCTTGATTTGATGTGATGTACAGCAATTTTTATTCATATATGGCAGGAGATGTAATCCTCTGAAGCAGGGAGAAATGCATGAGAAGTTAATCAGTTTTAAAGAAAAGTACTGACCCTTATGAGATAAATATGATTATAACCCTTACTGTGTTTTTGGTTCAAATACCTGAAGATGTGAACTTTTGATTTACCTAGTTAGAATTCTCCTGAAGCTTAAATCCTTCCTATACCTCTCCCACCTGATCAGTCACAGTCTCTCTTTGGCAACAGCAAAGAACTGTATTTAATAGTCACCTGACTCTAAGTGTTAGAAATTTGTTTTAGTTCTATTTTTTCCTTACGATAACTCCAATATTATTAAACCCTGTTGTCACCCTTCTTCGTCCCCTTTCAGGTATTTGTTTATTTTTATGACCAGAACAATTGTAGTAACACTGTATTGTCTCTCACATTTCTGCCTCTGAATTTGGGGTCCAAAAGATATACCATAAGTTCTTTAGTAGTCAGTGATAATGATGTGAAGTTACAGATTGCTTTGCATAAAATACTTAATAGTGCATTTTTTGGAGGGCTAAGTAACAGTAAACTGTTATCTTAAATGTGTTATTCTTTTTTTTTAAGATTTTATTTATAGTACTTAAACAATCATTAAAATAAAAAAAATTAAAAAAAAAAGATTTTATTTATTTATTTTTAGAGAGGGAAGGAGAGAGAGTGAGAGAGAGAGGGAGAGAAACATCAATGTGTGGCCGCTGGGGGACATGGCCTGCAACCCAGGCATGTGCCCTGACTGGGAATCGAACCTGCGATGCCTGGTTCGCAGCCCGTGCTCAATCCACTGAGCTACACCCGCCAGGGCTTAAATGTGTTATTCTTAATTATAAACAGTGACCACTAATCTAGTATATTTTGTTTTTCTGATTTTTTAGGTAGTTTCTTAAGAAAGATTCTAAAGCCTGTATTTTAAATTCTAAAGATTCTAAATTCTGATTTTATAGCCTGTCAGAGTATGATGGGATCTTGGAATTAATCTGGTCTTTGGTTCCCAGTCTTTTTGAGTTTGAGGATCATCCTAATGTTGAAAACATGTCACTGATCCCTACCTCCCAATAATGGTTGTAACTTCAGTTGAGAAAATACAATACATACCAACTAAAAGCTACTTCGAATTCAGAAGCACTTAATAGCATCTATTTACATTTTAAAAAATAGCTGCATGCTTGTTTGAGACTTACATTATTTAGTATCCTATACATTTATGGGCTCTGCATTAATTCCATTGGTTGGGGACCAGAGATCTAAACCAGTGCCTTCATATTATATGTAAAGAGTCACGAGGCTCACAGATAAATCACTCGTATGAAGTCACATAACTTGTTTGTGGCATGACCACTTTGGGAACCCATGTCATTCGGGTCAGTGCCTTTATTACTATTGCCGCTGATAAAGTTAGAAAACATTTTGTTTTGTTAATTGTTTTTAAAATTGCCTGAGATATTTTCTTTTGAAATAATTATGTTTTATTTAAAAATCTTTAAATCAGAAAAAGGAGATGTGAAGTCCAAGACGGAAGCCTTGAAGAAAGTCATCATCATGATTCTGAATGGCGAGAAGCTCCCTGGGCTTCTGATGACCATCATCCGCTTCGTGCTCCCTCTTCAGGATCACACCATCAAAAAGTTACTTCTGGTGTTTTGGGAGATTGTTCCTAAAACCACACCAGACGGGAGACTTTTACATGAAATGATCCTTGTATGCGATGCATATAGAAAGGTAAACTAAAACATAATTGTCTATGGATATTGCTTTGATTTTAGATAAATGAAAAATTGGTGGAAGGGGCTCTGTTTTACATGTAGGTATTTGGAACTGAAGTTGTAAGTTGTTACTGTAAAAAGTTTCATTGTTACTTTTTTCAGACATTTTCCATGTGTTTTTATGTGTTATTAATAAAAAGTAATGACACAGAATATAAGACATTGATGTGAAAAATACAAAACTGCTTTAATCAACAAGAATCTGATGAAAATTATCTGATAATATAGGTCTAACTCATTAAACCTACACTACTTTCTGATTTTTTCATTAGAAAATTTTGCATTAATTTTTTTTTGTAAAATATTGGAACTCAACATTTCCTGTTTAAATTTTTCTATCAGGATCTTCAGCATCCTAATGAATTTATTCGAGGATCTACCCTTCGTTTTCTCTGCAAATTGAAAGAAGCAGAATTGCTGGAACCTTTAATGCCGGCTATCCGTGCTTGTTTGGAGCATCGTCACAGCTACGTTAGAAGAAATGCTGTTTTGGCCATCTACACTATATACAGGTAAATAAAGGTGCTCCTTCGGCCTGGTTCTCAGAGGACTGTCTGTTTAGGCTTTTAGATTACAGGTTCCAGAGTGGTTCGTTACAGGTTCCAGAGTGGGTTCCTTACAGATTGCATGTAGCTTGCAGATGTGTTTTGTTTGGCCTAATCGAGACTTTTTCCTTATTATCATTATGTTGTCAACGTGGAAAGTCAACACTGGGTCCTAGTTTCTGCATGAAAACCATCTGCTGGAATTCACTGACGGTAGCCCCCTTTAGACAGGTTGTACACTTCCCAGTTTGTGACAGTGCCTGCCATTCTCAGTTGTGTTACTCCAGCCCAGTTAATGAATTTATTAACTTACTTAGCCCCTACAGGCTTCAAGAGTTTTGACTACTTTAGAATTCTCTTTTTGTAGAATGTGGATCTTTTTACCCTTAGAGGCCTTAAGGAGGGAACTTTTTCAATAGAAAGGTTGCAGTTCTCAACTAATTCCTATTCTTAGAAAGCTGAAGATTTTTTACTTTAAAAACAACTCAAAGAACCGAACCAGTTAGATGAAGTTAGAATACTTGAGTTTTGCAATCACTGGCATCAATCCACTTATAAGTAGGATATAATTTTTATAAACATCTTTGTACTCTAGTAGTTGATTGTTATATCATTTCACAGTTCTCTTACTGTTATATTAGATTTTGTTACCTGTTAGGGAAAGTGGCATTGTCGTTAATAATGTAGAGTTCCTTGGAAGTTACCATACAGACTACACAAATTTCAGTGTTTAAGCTATAGTACGTGCACAAAAATTATGCCATTAAGACAGTGTATATGATGATATTAAAGAACCGTTAAATTTTTAAGGTATGATAAGGTATTATGATTAGTTTTAAAAAGGATTATTAATTTTAGAGGACATATTGATATATTTACAAAAGAAATGGAAAATGGTCTGAGATTTGTTTCAGAATAACAAGGGAGGAGAGAAACGGGGGAGGGGTATTGGTGAAACAAAAAATGGCTGCAAATTAATAATTCTTGAAGTAATGGTTTTTAATAAGAAACTTTTCATTATTCTGTTAGAAATACTTAAAAAGTTCCAAAATAAGAAGTCAGTATGTAAATAAATATAGTACGTAACTAGTAAAATTCAAGGAATTATTTTTCAAAAAATTTATTTGAGAGAGTGAGAGAGAGAAACATCGATTTGTTGTTCTACTTATTCTTCCGCTGGTGGAGTCTCGTGTGTGCCTGGACCAGGGCTTGAACCCACAACCGTGGTCAGGGAGGGTCCCCTAACCAGCTGAACTGCTCTGCTAGGGCTCGGACGCTTTTAAAGAAGGATCTCTTAGTGCCTTGAGGGTGTCGTTATGAGCAGTGGCATTATATTCCTAAAGTGTATGAGAGAATGATTTGAGATGGGTGATAGAGATCATGTTGAATAAATTAGCTCTTTCTGTGTTGAACTAGAAAAGTAGAATTTGATGACTTCATAGGGGAAGATAGAAGCTTGTGATTCCTACCCACAGTTTTCTAATAGATTTAAAATTGTAAAAAGCAGAACAATTGATACTGTTACAAAGTTTGATAAAG
>PVIA01010680.1:5233-50183 GCA_004024845.1 Tonatia bakeri
ACCCCTGGGTCCATGGCAGTTGTTTGTGGGCGTGAGGAGAAAACTTGGCCGCAGAGGCTGGGTATCCACACACCTGATGTGGGTCAGCGGCAGGGATGGCAAGAGGGGGATGACTGAAGGGGTCGGTTGTTCGATGCATGGAGGTCGGGCACAACAGAGCGTTCCTTTCCTTCCTGACTTGTCAGTGCCCTTGTCTACCATCCAGCAAGTCTGTCTCAGGCTGTAGGAGGGGCTGATGGGAGTCGGGATGTGGCTGCCCCGTGGCTGTCAGGGACCTGCAAGCCCCTCAACAACCTGCAGTGTGGTACCACTTCTGAGCCCAGGCCTCCCCCTAGTGACCAGTCGGGGTACGACAGTCAGAGGCTCCCAGCCACTCTCCCAAATGGGCGTCTCTTCCATAACCTACTTTCTAGGACACATATCTGCTGTTCTTTCCTTAGAAACCTCCAAAACAAAGCCAGCCGACATTTCCAGGGCCACTGAGAACCAGCTTCTGCCACACACACACAGGCACCACCTCCTCCCACCACCTGTTTCCTTCCAGAACACACCTGCACTTAAGTCTTGACAAATAACGTGCTCTTCACCAACACCATACATGTATTTCATGCCCCTCTTTTGCTGGCAAAAAACCACCCACATTGTCCCAACGGACTCTTGCTCCTCCATAAAGACCCACTTTATGCGTCTTTGTGGCGTTCCTTGGCCCCCTGTGGGTTCCCCTGACCATTGCTGTTCAGAAGAACAGCTATACTAACGGCACACTTAACGCTAGTCCCTCAGCTGAGGACTCTAGAGGCATTATCTCATTTAGTCCTCACATAACCCTAAGGCCAGGCGCTATCGTCCCCATTTTACAGATGAAGAAACAAAGGCGATGGTTTAGTCCTGTGCCCACGGTCTCATGGACCCCAAGCACGAGAGTGTTGTGGTCACACGTACTTTTTTTTTTTTAAGATTATTTTATTTAGATTTTTTTTTTTTAGAGAGAGGAATGAGTGAGGGAGAGAGAGAGAAACATAGATTGGTTGCCTCTTGCACGCGCCCCGACCAGGGACGGAAAGCAAAACCCAGGCACGTGCCCTGATCTGGAATCAAACTGGGGACCTTTTGCTTTGTGGGATGACACTCACCAACTGAGCCACACCAGTCGGGGCCACAAGTGCTCTCTCTTGGGCTCCAAACCATCTCCTCCACTGTGGCTCTTGTTTCCTGCCTGAGAGCTCCTCCAGGGAGAATGCTGTTCCCTTGTCTCTGAGCCCCCAGCACGGAACACAGTGACCCCACGACTTGTGATTGGACGGCCCTCAGTCTATGCCCTGAACTGAACGGCTGGCGGAAAGGGTTGGCTTTGCATGCTACACTTTTTCTCAGATCCTCTAGGTCTGGACCCTGATCTAAACCTCCTGTCTTAGGCTAAAAATGTTGCTCCCGACCACAGCCAGTCACACGTTCTTAACACGAGAGGACAGGAGCTGTGGGCATACGTTGCAGTGTACAGATTAACCAAGAGTGAGAAACAGGGCATAAGTTTGTGCTGGCAGCCAAAACAACTGATGGCGATTCCCCCGTCTCTAACTCACCCCAAACTGGCCAGGGTTTGTACGACCCCCAGGGGGCTGCCTTCCCCAACCCAGGCCCACAGCCCCTTCTGTCCTTCCTCCCCTGGTGGGACCAGCCACCAGCCCTTCTCCCTCCTTTTCTCCCTACCTTCCTGCCTTCTACTCTGTTCTCTCTGGCCGAGGCAACAAACATTAAATAACCCCTTCTTTGTCCATCTGGAGGGCTTATGCTACTGGACTGCCTCCCTTTTTTTCCCTCAAAATGGAAATACAGAATGTTACGTTTTCTTCCTAAATATGAAAGTAATACGTCTTGTAAAAACAATGCAAACACGCAAACGTGTAAACTGGAGCGTGAGTCATGCCACAGGGTGTCCACTGCGCCCAGTTTGGTCTGTAGCATCCCAGACGTGTGTGTGTGCAGTTTCAGTGCAGAACGTGAACTGCAGAGAAAGCACCAATCTGACTCCGGTCAGGTTCCATCGGCCTCTCCCTCCCTGCAGCCCGCTGACCCTGAGTTGGAGGGCCAGTTGCTCTTTCTCATCCTTTCTAGCACTTACCTCATCGGCCTGGCCCCTCCAGGTATTAGAATTCCCACGCCCTCTGTACCTTCCTTTTTTTTGGTGGCTGGGTGCAGTGAACTTTATCGATGGTGCATGACAAGGCAGGGCTCCCTAAGCCCCTCCCCTCTTCAGGGACACCAAGACACGACAACTAGCTAGCCAGGCTTTACAACAGCTCCTGGCGGGCAGTTTCCTGTGGTGATTCTCCTGACCAATTTGGAAGACTGTGGTTCTGACTGAAAATTCCAGGCCTGGCACATTATCCAAGTGGGTACTCCCTGGACCACGTGCCCTCTGCACTCAGCTGAATGCAGGAGCCAAGGTCAGGTGTATCTTCTAGAAACACGTTCTTATCCCAGGGCAATAAAAAAAATGAATGTATAACATCACATGGCAATAATGACCTAGAAAACTTAATGCTTTTTCTAAGATGGGTGCTGCCAGTCTGACTTTTATATTTATGATAAGTAATAAGCTCGGTGCTCGGTGATTCAAGCTTAAAACCAGCTGTCTCATTTATTTTTTGAGCACGGTTTGATTAAGTTTTATTTACATGCAGACTCATGCAACACGCTGGGTTTGCCTGATCAGGACACGGAGAGTCCTGCCTCCCCAGAAGCCTCCCTCATGCCCCTTCCAGTTCATAGTCCTCCCCCAAAGAAACCACTTCTCTGACCTCTAACACGAAAGAGTGTTTTCGCTAGCTTTTAAAAAATTAAGGTGTAGTGTCTAACCGTGATGTGGACTGCCCCTAGGCGTAGGGTTGGAAGACTACCACTGGAATGCACCCCTGCGTACCCACCACCCAGATCAAACCGAACAATATTTCTAGCAGCTCTGAGCTCCCTCCCGCCCTTTGCATCAGTTCCTCCCCAGACGCAGCCGCCCTTCTGGTCCGTCTCCGTGGGCTACTTTTGCCACAGGTTCCTTTAGTTTTCCACCAACCCTTTATCTGCCTGCTCACCTGCTCCACGCCACTGCCACGCCCCTGCCGAAGCCCCCTGCCCTTCCGTGGGTCAGGGCTCCCACAGCCCTGCACCCCTGCTCACGCACCCACGGCCTCAGGTGACTTCCCACTAGTTCCGGGCGGCCCCTTCTCTCCTGATACCATGGGTTCGTTTGGCTGCGGGTATTCTCTGTCCTCCTCCTCCCCCGCACCCAGATAAACCAACAACCTCAGTGCACGCAAGCAGCGACCTCCTGGGCAAACCCAGGCTGGAGACAAACGGCCACCCTGAGACATTTGTGTTTGCGGGAGGCGTAAGTTGGATGGTGTAACTGGAAGTGGCCGCTGCTGGGGACATCGCGAATTCACTCGGCGCTGGGGCGCTGGGCCGCCGCTCTCCCGCAGCCTCGCCGCTTCCCGGCCTCGGTCTCCCGTCCAGTCAAAGGTGGGCCTGCGTTTCCAAAGGCCGCTCCGGGCCCTCGTTAAATGCCGACGCGGAGGCCACCAGGGCTGCGACTGCTGGGTGACCCCGAAGTCCCAGGCCGGTTGGGGCTGCCCCGAGCCTCCCCCGTCCCGGGGACCCAGAGGAGGTGGAGGCGCGGGCCCTGCACCCTGGGCACCGGTCCGCAAAGAGCTCGCACACGCAGTCGGGACCCCCTCAGCGCAGGCCCCTTCTCATTTTTATTGCAAGCTTGGGGGTTCATTCAAGTCGAGTCCTTGAGATTGCTAGGTGAGCTTTTAGCATTTCTGACGATTTTTCTGTTAATCCAGATTTCTGTACTATTTTGCTCTGGTAGACTGTGTTTTGAGTATTCACTGCCTCTCCCTTGGATAGAATTATATTTCCTTGTCTTGTTGACATCAGGCTTGACCACGTGATTTGACAATAAAATGTGAGTGGAAGTGATGTTTGTGAGCAATTAACCTTTGTTACGTAGGTGCCACTGAAGTGTCGAAGTCATTTCTTAAAGCAACATAACCTAACCCATCTGACCAAGACTTGCGCAAACCAAAAATACTAACTCTGATGATGAGGCTGATAGAGCAACAATCTGTAATACTCTCATTTTTCCTATTTATCAAAATGGTACATATTGGTTGAAATGTAAATGCCATAGATTTAAACTCATAAAATAGCCCCTGCTAGTGTGGCTCAGTGACTTGAGCACGAGCCTGCAAACCAAAGGGTCGCTGGTTCGATTCCCGGTCAGGGCACATGCCTGAGTTGTGGGCCAGGTCCCCAGCTGGGAGCTGCGAGGGGCAACCACACATTAAGGGTTTCTCTCCCTTCTTTCCCCTCTCTCTAAAAATAAATAAAATATTTTTAAAAACTCATAAAATAATTATATATAATATAATGCTCTCTACATGATGCATAAAGTTATAGATATATATAATAATAATTGTCATATACATGTAGACTTAAATGTGTGCTTTTCTGCATCTCATTTTCTAAGCACCCATCGCTGGCCAACCCCTTTCCACCAAATGTATCCTTTCTTGAGATAGATCAATGACTTCAATCAGGCTCTTGGTCAAGCTCTGCTAACAGAAGACATTGTGCCTCTTTAAGATAGTTGTGTATATTTCTCAGCTGAAATCCATTATGAGTGAAATATTTTTAAATTATTGCAGTAATAGCCCTGGCCAGTGTGGCTTGGTTGGTTGGAGTGTCATCCCGTGCATGGAAAGGTCATGGATTCAATTCCCAGTCAGGGCACGTACTTAGGTTGCTGGTTCAGTCCCGGGTCAGGGGATGTACCGGAAGCAACCAATCAATGTTTCTCTCTCACATCGATGTCTCTGTCTCTCTCTCTCCCAGCCCCGCCTAAAGTCAGTGAATGTATCTGCGGGCGAGGATTTAAAAAAACATTATTGCAGTAATACATGTACATGGCAAAAAAATATATATGCCTGAGTATAATATGATTAGTAAATTCTCCCTTCCCCAAGCCCCACGGAAGTGATTACTCCACAGCAGTAATCATGTTAGGAGTTTCTGATTGGGGCCAGCTTCATGGGTGCGCTACCTCTGCCATGACCCAGGCCGCCATGCTTAGAAGGACTCTGCACTTGGTGTCATGCTCTGCCATTGCCATCCTGAAATTCTTAATCATTTTTGAACAAATGACCTAGTGTTTTCATTTTGCACTGGGTTCCCAAATTCTGTACCTGGTCCTGCTTCTTATATATCCTTCCAGAAACGTGGGTGTGCATATACGAGCATATGCTTACGTACTTTTTAACACAGTGGCTCTGTGCTCACCAACCCCATTTCTTCCTGGGCCAACAGAAAGATTACATCTCCCAGCCTCCCTTGCAACTAAGTTGGAAATCTGTGACATGGACTCTGGCCAAGGGAAGGTGGGCAAAGTGAGATGCACCCCTTCCAGAAGAATTCCCTAATCGGACCGGACCGGTCTTCTGCACAGGCCTTGTACTCTTCCTAGGGCTTCCTATGGTCACATGGAGATGAAGGACTGAGACAGCACAGCCACATGACAGGAGGATCCTGGATCCTAAGCCACCATTTGGAGAGGTACCACTTGGGAGAAGCCCCAACTTGTGTTAGACTGTGATGTTAGTAAAAAATAATCCGCTGAGTGGCCAGGCTATGGAGACTCTGGGGTTGTTTATTACAACAGTTAGTGTTAATTACTGCAAGACACACACAATGGGATCCCACTATACCTGCCTTTCGGTACCTTTAAAACAACAACCTGTTTTAGAAACGTTTTTACCATATGCATGTTGAATTTGTAGTTTACCTCTTTGTTCATTCTTGGTGGGCCACTCACCACAGCCCTTGAGTAGTGATGACCTAGTGAGCTCTGTATGTCAAGCGTAGCGCAGGAGAAGGTCTGCGAAACCTCTTACGCCAGGCCAAGCCCCCGGATCTATTCTTCTCCTCCTGCTCCATGCCAACACGGGACTGACTTCTACAGACCTCATTTTCCAGGACTCCTGAGTCAGCTTGCTCCTGCTACCTTTGCCAGTAGAAGAGAAGAGATCAAAAGACAGAAGAAAGGGAAAGCCTCGAGTATTTTCTCCTTCTCTCTCTGCCTTGGGCAGAGTCTTCAGTGGCTGCTGCACCTTTTCTGTGCTTCTGGCTCCCGCTGCACAGGCATACCACAGTTCTACTTAAACCAATAGAACCCCCATCCCTGGGCTCTGTAACACGAACTCCATTCTCCACCCTTCATTATGGGCTCAATGCCTGTGTCCTCCCCAAATTCAGAAGTGGAAGCCCTACCCCTCCATGTGATTGTATTTGGAGATAGGGCCTATTTGTGGAGGGAGGTAATTAGGGTTAAATGTGGTCATCAAGATGGGGTCCTGATCCAAGAGGATCAGTGCCTTTATCAGAAGAGATACCGGAGACCTCACTTGCTCTCTCACCCCTGCACAAAGAAGAGGTCGTCTGAGGCGGCGGCCACCTCGGCCAAGAAGAGAAGTCTCAGAATGAAACCTGCCTTGCTGGCTCCTTGATCTTGCACCTCCCAGCCTCCAGAACTGTGAGAAATAAATTACTGTTGTTTAAACCACCCACTCTGTGGCATTTTGTTATAGCAGCCCAAACAGACTAAGACACTTTTCTATCGCGAGTTCTTTTCATTAAGCTTCCTCTGTTTCAAGTACTTGGAATGATGCCCCTTTTCTTGACAGGACGTTGAATGATTTACTTCGTCATTCTTAGAGACATTACATGGACTAGGCTGCATCCATCTTCAGTCTCTGGCAATACAATGAGCTGCGTGAGAAGTCCACCATCAAATCGATCAGACTGACCTGAGTTTGAATCCTGACCCCACCTACTTCCTTGTTCAGTCATCATGGTGTGACATTAGTCTCACTAAGCCTCAGTTTCTGCAATGGGGATAAAAATCCTACCATCTTTTCTACAGCGGAAATAATGCTTGAAATGTATTGAGCTTAGGACCTGGCACAGAGAAAGTGTTTAGTAAACTACTAGCTAATATAGTAGGTGGAAGACAGGGTGTGGTGAGAAGCTGGCGTTGTCAGCTATAACCACCCGGGTGCAGTATAATTTACTTGCAGCAGTAAATGAATAGGTGTGGCTGCGTACCAATAAAACTTTATTTATGGATACCAACATTTGAATTTCATATAACTTTCACCCATCACAAAACCTTCTTCCTCTTTTGATTACTTTTAACCATTTAAAGTTGTAAAAAAAGAAAACCATTCTTAGCTCTCAGAAGCAGGGAGTAGGCAGAATCCGGCCTGCAGGCCGTACTTCTCTGTCGGTTTTTCCTTGAGCTCCTGTGCTTGTTCAGTTGTTGTCGCCATCTTTCTTCCACGCTGAGTGACACCGAAAAAGTCGGTTAGCCTTGATGGGCGTCAGGGCATTTTTATACATTAAATAATTAACTTATTTTTTCAGTTTTATTGAGATATAATTGGCATGCAACACTGTATCAGTTTAAGATACGCAGGACAAAGAGTTGACATGCATATACTGTGAACTGATTACCACGGTCATTCTAGCTAACGTCCATCTCGGCCTCAGGTCTGCACCGGTGACCCTGGAGCAGCAGTAGGTGGGAGTGTTTGAAACCAGCCCCTCAGTGAGCGTGGGGCAGGAGAGCACTGTTGGTTTCGTGTTGTTATTGTTTGTGATCTCTTTTATTTGTTTAGGCCTCCAGTAAAATTTTATTTAAACTAAAAGTTCCCTGTCTTACAATGTAGCTTCAGAAATTACTAATTGGTCCAGTGGTTCCAAACCTTTTTTCCTAGTTTCCTTAACCTTTACTGGCACAACATAAATCCATCAGTAACATTTCAAAGGTAGAACTGAAATGTTGTACAAGTTTCTTTCCTGCATGAGTACCCTCTTGTTAGACAATCAGTGCATTTGTTTATGTCTTGGGCCCTTTCTTCTAATTACAGGTTTCCGTTCAGGTATTAAAGACGTTATTTGTTGAGTTCCTTCCATGTGCAGAGCACTGTGCAGGACGTTCTGCAGAAAACAACACGGCCGTGATCCCTCCAGGAGGAGCGCTGCGAGGCTCGTGTGCAGGGGCCGAGTGCTGTGTGGATGCCCTAATATGTGGGAATGCAGAGAAAGTGGGGGGAGGGAGGGTTAAAGCCAAATCACCCCCAGCTTCTGTGTTCCCAGAATTGTCCAACAGTTACTCCGAGTCCCTGCTATCCTGCCTCCCTGACTTCCTTCCGGTGCTTTCGTTTCTGGGCCTAGCGCCTGTGCCAACTCGTCCTTTCCACCCCTGACTCTTCTTCCCAGCATGCAAGGGAGAGGGGAAAGAGCATGGAAATCACGCCCCTCTCCCCTGCACAGTCCCAGCGCCCCCCCCCCCAAGAATTGCCCCCTGCCCCACCCCTGGCCTCCGTGGGCTCACTGCCCTTATGCGGGGTTGGGGGGGTTGCGGGGGAGGGTGCTGCGTGGGAACCAGGCAACCCCAGGACAATGGGCTGGCGTCCACACAGTGTCCTTATCTCTCGGGTCCCAGGCTGACCCCAATCTGTTTAAGTGAACCTTTCTAAAGAGAAAAGTTGTTTATTATCCACTTGTAAAAACTACAGAGTGAAGTTGTTGCCAGCAATTGTCAGGAAATAAACACAAATTCTAAGAACTCAGTCTCTGGGACTTCAGCCTAAAATAACCAGAACTCCTGCCTTTCAAATTTTTAATTTTTATTTTTTGGCATAGCAACAGGAGGGTTAGAGTGACATCTAACTATGCTCTCTACTTTCTCTGTGACAACTTTTCTCTTTCTCTAGTGTCACTGCTTTTCTTCTTTATTTTTTTCTCTACCCACTTCTTTTCCACTCATTCAAGCCAAGTCCTTAGGAGACTGAATTTTTACTTCTCTGAAGAATTTCTCTGCTGCTCCCTGGGATAATGTTTACCCCTCTTAGCTTCTTCATCTGTTGTTGGAATCGGTTCATCCATCCAGGTTACATGGCCCCTTCCCACATGCTCACTCCCTAAGATACTTAACCTGATTTTTTGTTGCTTCCCTTCTTCCTCACCCAATATGGTGGTCACTTAGGAGTATCTTTTTAGCCTGTGCCTCCCCTCTCTCTGAGAATTTCACACTCACACCCTGGGTGGGCCCTCAGCAACCATGTTTGAGATGTGACCTTTCCCCCATGGGGTTAATTGGTCCAAATACGTACACAAGTAACATGACACCTGCGTCTAGCCTGTTTCCTCTTCTTGACTTTGGAACTGGTCTGTTCTGTGCAAGAAATGCAAACAGGAGGGCTTTGCCATGTGAATGTTGAATTGAGGCTGATAAGAGAATAATTGCCTAGGGGTGTGCCAGCTTTTCAGTTCCAGGTTCCTGACCTTTGAGAGTAGCTGCCCTTAGTTAGGTTCCTTAATATTCACTATGAATGTTGTGTAAGTCTGTTTGAGTTAAGATGTATTTGACTGCAAGTAAGAGATGAACTTAAATGATAGGGGTG
The DNA here is from genome assembly GCA_004024845.1 of Tonatia bakeri. Classification (NCBI taxonomy): domain Eukaryota; kingdom Metazoa; phylum Chordata; class Mammalia; order Chiroptera; family Phyllostomidae; genus Tonatia; species Tonatia bakeri. The sequence continues at coordinate 14,755 of PVIA01010680.1, forward strand.
TAAACCATTAGAATGTGTTGTTTCCTTAAGAAGTCTGGAGGCCAGCAGAGCCGGGGTATGTTCAGTTCAGCTGTGTCGTCGAAGACCCAGGCTCTCTCCATCTTTCGTCTACGCCTCTCAGCATGTTGACCTTTCCCTCTGTGCTTGTTCTTTCATAGTCTCAGCATGGCTGCCACGGCTCCAGACATCATGTCCTCACACCATTGCATCAAGAAGGAAGGAAGGGAGCAGATGGGACAGAGGTTTAATTTTTGTTAATAAGGAAAAATCTGCCCTGGCTGGTGTGGCTCAGGGTTGACTGCTGGCCTGTGAATCAAAGGATCGCTGGTTCGATTCCTGATCCAGGGCACATGCCTGAGTTGTGAGGTCCATGGTAGGGGGCACGCAAGAGGCAACCACACACCAATGTTTCTCTCCCTCTTTTTCTCTCTCCCTTCCCATAAATAAATAAATAAATAAATAAATAAATAAATAAATAAAATCTTATTAAAAAAAAGAAAAGAAAAATCCTTCTTTCTCAGCCTCCACAGTAGACTTCCTCCTATATCTTATGGCTAGAACAGTGTCACATATTTACTTGCAAGGGAGTTCAGAAGAGTGAGTGCCTAGCAAAAGAGAATTGGATTGCCATAGTTAGCTTAGACCAATTATGATTCATGGGGCTGTTGAAAAACCATTTTCCCCTCCTTGAATTGTCTGGGTACTCTTGTTGAAAATCAATTGATTATAAATATTAAGGATTATTTCTGGACTCTAAATTCTATCTTATTAATCTATAGGCCTACCGTTATGCTAACCTACTGTCTTGATGACTGCAATTGCACAGTAAGTTTTGAAGTCAGGCCGTGTGAGTCCTGTAACTTTGTTCTTCTTCATCAACATGGTTTTAACTCTTCTGGGCCCTTTGCAATTCCCATAAATATTAGGATTACCTGGTTCATGCCATCAAAACAGGCAGCAGAGGTTTGGATAGAAGTTACAGGAGTCTATAGATCACTTTGGGAAGCGTTGCCATCTGGACAATATTCAGTCTTTTCACATTAAGGTGTCCAGTTGATAGGCGTAAGTGATTAATGCATGTGGAAAGCTGTTGTTCCAGGAACTGGAACTCACGACCTACGTGCCTCCAGAAGGTCAACAAGCACCTCCACCTTTGTGCCCCAGGGGGTCTGCAAGATGGTATCTGAGCCCTCACGTTCCAGGGAAGGAATTTCCATGATGCAGATAAGGAACTGTTGATCAGGCCCTGACCACTGCGGCTCAGTGGGTTGGGCCTCATCCTGCTAAACAAAAGATGACCGGTGTAATTCCCGGTTAGGGCACATGCCTAGGTTGTGGGCCAGGTCCCTGGTTGGGGAAGTGTAAGAGGCAAGCAATCAATGTTTCTCTCTCTCTTTCTCCCTCGATACCCCCTCTCTGAAAATAAATTATTTAATTAAAAAAAAAGAATTGCTGATCAGTAGATAAAGAAATATTGGGAAAATCACCACCCAACTGCAGCTCTTATTTGAATAACCTTTTTCCAAACCCCTCATCTACACTTTTCTTCCCGTAAAAATGTCGGCTTGATATGAGATGTTACGTTGGTTTTTAGAGTACATAATGTGCCGTCTTCTCAGATCACCAGCATCTGAATAAAGTGCCCATAAAAATTCAATCCTTGTCTCTGTGTATTGGTTCTGGTAGTGACAGGCAGCACAAACACCAACTTTTCTGGTTTCACATACAGTTTTAAATGGCTCTCCTAGACACTGGGCTTCAAAAGTTATTGGCTTTGTGGGGGTGGTACAGGATAGGAAAAAATATGAGAAAAACTTCGGAAATATTGAGGGTTGGGGGAAGAGCTGTAAAAGGACATTTTATAGGAAGTTAAGTTATTTTGTCCAAGAATATGTAGCATTGTCAAGTAAATGTAAAGAGAGTGATGAGGAAGACAGCAAGAGGGCTTATAATGAAGTGTAAAAGAAATGGCAGCCTCACCTTAAACCTATTCTGTTTAAATGTGCAAATCTCATCACTCCATAGAATGCATATACCACATTGCCTAGGAACCAATGAACCTTCTTATTTGTCATTTTTAAACTATTTCTTATGGAGGTATCCTTTACACATAGCATGATTCAATTTGTGTAATTTAAATATTGTATTCAGAGCTGCTGTGGTTGGCTGTGAGATCTTTGTCATCATTAATGCTCTCTTAAAGAGTAAATTCTCATTCTGTAGAGATGACATTTCTATTTTTCTTATACAACTATATACACAGAGGATATTCATTAATTGCCTTGGGATGATGATTCGGTGAAGATGAAGATGGTAAGTTATCCATCACTCTAATCAGTTTAAGTAAACAAAAATTTAGGGTAAATTCTGGAGGTTGGATTTGAGGAGGAAGGAGAGTCTTAAGCTAGAATTTCTTATAACATCTTCCAAAAATGTTGAGAATCTTCTAGGCATTCCTACCTGTTGCTTCTTGTTATCATTATGATGTTCAACATGAGTAGTATAATGGACATCTGTTGTTTATTCCTGCCTAGTGCCTCTTGTTTTGGCAACAGCACTCATCTCTTCCACTTGGAAGATCTTTGGTCTCCCGTTCTCAGAGCCTGTAGCTCAGAACTGGTCTGGCAGAGTGGGTGGGCACAAGATTCAGGCCTGACCAATCAATTTAAAATTTGCCTGAGGCATGTGACTTGAGATGGGCCCATGGAAGCTCAGTCAGGACTCTTTCTGGGACTCTAGAATAGAGGCACTCCCTCAGCTGAGGTTTTAAAGCTGTTTGACTACAAGCTTGCCAGACATGGACCATATTTACCATCACATGCTAACCTAACTAGGAATAAACCCAATTTATTGGGACACCAGACCAAGGATGGTGACAGATTTTTGATGACATGGTTTGAGCACCTAGATTCAGTTAGATCTACCCCTAGTCTTTTTGGTATGTAAGCCAAAAAATCTTTATGCTTAATCCAATTTGAATTCAGTTTCAAAACTTGCAACTCAAAACAGTCTTGACTAATACCATCACCAACATAATTGTTATCTGCAGCACCACCCCGTCTCCTCCTTCCTGGAGCCAGAAGTAAAAGTCCACTTCCTGAAGCAGAGCCTCAGATGATTGCAACAGTCAGCCCGTGAGTACCCACAGGAAGTCCAGGGTGGCAGTGTGGGGCATGGCAATTGAGTAGGAGGCTCTGAGGTACTTCTGGGGCACAGGAAACAAGAGGGCAGAGACCTACCATTAAGAGACAGGTTCTAGCTGCCTATTCCTGGAGCACTCATCTGTTTTATCACCAAGCTCCAATTGCAAATGCCTTGTTAGACACAGATTAAAATCACTCTAGTGGATGCTCAACAGGCACTCTGAGCCAATCAGAAACCATGATTCCTCTTAAAGCTTCCTATTTGAATGCAATCATGCCTTTAAAAGGGCCCCAGGTCTTGCAATGATATTACAATTCTAAACTCTGATCCCTAGGCTGACTCAGTTTTGTAGATGCAAATATTGCCACTGAAAATGGCCCAAAAATGTGATCTAAGATTTTCCAGCAAAAGTAGGGCCAGAAACCTAAGGAGAGAAGAGGTAGACTCTTTTATTCATTGTATTAGATTAGGAGTAATGAAAAGGGAAATAACAGATCCCTTTCTTCTAAATCAAGACTATAGCTCCATGAGAACAAATACCATGTTTTGTTTTGTTTTCCTTATCACTGTATTTGTAGTACCTAATATGATGCCCAGAATGAGTGAGGCATGAAAGATTTGGAAAGGGAAGACCAAATGATGCTCTCAGAGTCAGGATCGGATAATAACTCTGAGTTGTCCAACCCTGGGTTTTGTATAGAAGCAGATTGCCTCTAAATCTGCTATCTTAACAGATAATGTGAACTTTGGTCATTTTTGCTTGTCCACCGTCTGTTTCCTTTTTCTATGAGGTCCACAATTTCCTTTTGGGAAAATGCTCTCCTCATTTTATGTCCTCTTTTGGGGAGGGTGAATCCTGGTAAGCACCTCCCACATAAAAGGTGAAGAAACCATTTCCTTCTTCTGTTTGTCCCACCCCCCCCCTCTGGCACTCTGATGATCTCTCCTAGGACTTTGACTCTTGGACAAGTGGCTCAAGGATGGAAGGGCTGGCTGGAGCTCATTTATTTTGGTATTGAGCTCACCAGCTTATTTCTGCCACAAACCCTCATTGAGGCCTTTACCGCCTTTTCTAAGCCTGGTCCCTCAGCTAGCAACCAGGTCCAGACTGCTAATAACCTTTCAATGAATTACCTTTTGTGTGAATCAGCCAGCATTGCATGCAACCAAGACCCCTATCTGACAGTGCAGGTGGGCTGCTCCTCCAGCTAAGTGGTATTGGTCAAGCATTAGACATCTTACCCTAAACTGGGCCAATCAGATTTCTCTTTTTCTGGGACTTCACAAGTCTGACCTAGAAAAGATGAAAGTTGTAGGTTGCTGAGAGCTAAGGCTCAGAAGTAAGTTGATGCTAGGAGAAAGGTCTATTATTTTCATTGGTGATGTTTGAGTTTTTTAATGGGTTCCAATATTACCTATCTGGAGGAGAGTTCCAATAAATTTGCCTTTCTTGATTAAGCTTTCTGTTATTGGCTTATGTTATCATAAACCCAAAGAATCTTAATGAACACAGGCTCCATATGATAGAAGGCTCCTTGGAGTCAGGGCCAGATTTTCCTTTATTCACCCATTTATTTTTTCATCATTTATTGGGTACTTTCTAGGTTCTGCAAACCCAAAAATGAATTCGGCAATTCCCCAAAGTCAAGGAGCCTGCTCTCTGTCTAGTTGGGCTATAGATCTATTCATTCAGTCATTCATTCACTTACCAAATAATTCACTTACTTAACTACTATCAGCCAACACTTACTGAATATCATGTGACAGGCCCTGGTACTAAATATTTTTCTCACTTACTTTTCATAAGCCTATTAGGTATGTACTATCTCATAGATGAAGGAACTGAGTCACAGAGAGGTTAGGCAGCTTTGCCAAAGTCACAGGCTTTTAAGTGCTGGAGTTGGGTCTCCAATCCTGTCCAACTACAGAGACCTGGTTTCTCACCACTCTGTAACCTCCCCTTCAAAAGAAAACCCCAAAGCAATGTGACATGTGCTTGCATGGGGGTGTATAGGGTTCACAGAGAAGAAAGTGACTAATGTTGTGGGGAGGTTGGAGTTCAACAAAGGTTTCGCAGTTGAGGAGGTTTGAGCAATCTTGGAGGAAGAGACGAGTTGTAACCCTGGTGCCTCGCACAGAACTTTGCATGTGAACTCCATACAATGATGATCAGGCTGCTTGCACATCTGGAAGGAGTTGTTTTTCTGCTTCCAAGGAGGATGGGGTATTTCCTGCTGCCTTCTGAGGCATCCCTTGTGTGATTTAGCAATGGCATACAAGGTCATCCGATCATTTGTGTAGTGTATCACTGATGCTCACAAAAGTATTGACTTCATAAGATCGGTGAAGAAACCAAGGCTGATGTTGCATGACTTGTCCAAGACCACACATGGTGAGTAAGTGGCAGAACCAGACAAGGACCCGGTATCCTGCCCTCCGGAGGGAGGGATTGGCTAACAGGATTCCTCTGAACTAGTCAGGATCCTGTACTCTTAGTCTCCAAGTTAAGGCTTTGCTCCTTACAGCCTCTATGCCTGAGCTTCCGATGGTTCCCTCTCCCAGGAACATCCTCCTCTTCCTTCTCATTTCCAGCTTTCAAACTCCTGATCATCCTTCAGGATTAAGCTCATCCCACATCTTCCTCTCAAGTCTTCTCCAAATTCATTCAACCCACCACCTAAATTTTCACTAAAATCCCTTAGCCATATTTCCAACCAGATTTCTGCCCTGAAATCTTTTTATGGAGAAAGACTAGACTCACCACTGCCTCTTACTGTTGTTTACTATGTACGCCTCTTGTCTTTCACTAGAATGTGAGGCACAAACCATATGCTTCTTTTTTTTCACTTCATACATCTATCGCAAACTTCGGTTCTTTGGGATCGTGTTGTTTGTTGGCTCAAAGAGGATATGTGCTCCGCCCACCTGCTGTTAGATTGCCCAGTTCCTAAATCATGCAATGTTGCTAACTTGTCAGACCCCCTTCCTAAAGCTCCCGGTGAGGGAGAAGAATACAGGGGCTCTCATAGGCACATTCAGCAATTAATAATGACCAACACTTGATAATGTTTACTAATTACCAGGTTGTCTACAAAATATACTACATGTATTAATTCATTAAATCCTCAAGGCGTCTATTATCCACTGTGAACAGAGATGAAGACATATAGAGGGCACTGTGTTATTAAGTGGTGCAGCCAGGATTCAAACCCAGTCTGACTTGAGTCCATACCCTTAACTATGACACTAAATTCTTTATGGGTAACCAAAAGTCTCTTGCTATAATGTAGATCCACTTCCTTTCTTTCTAACCCACATGGGAACATAGAATTAAAGGGGTGAGAAAATAATACAGTATTTATTATGCTGTGTGGCGAAGTATTATGATAGGTGCACGATGCTTTATTAAAATATTTCTTGCAATGAATCTATGAAGCAGGAAGTATTAACTCCATTTTAAAGAACGTGACTCCCAAAGTTGTTAAATATTCAAGGTTTAGTGTATGGTTATTGGCGGAGTGGGAAGGAGACCAGGTTTCCTGACTTTCAAGGAAGTACTCTTTAAAGGAAATTGAACAGAAAACACTGATAGGGACAGGGTGAAGGGCAGAGGCATCTGAATTATTATTTAAGAAATTCTGTTAGTGTGTTGTAAAGTCTATGATTGTCTAACCACTATGCTGTACACATGAAACTAATACAAACTTATATTGAATGTAAACTATAATTGAAAAATATTTAAAAATATGAAAAAAATGTTGGCAGGTGGAAGAAAAAAGAAATATGTTAACGTATACCGAATAATGGTGAGACAATGTCAGAAAGGCTATTCCATTAACACCCAGTAAGTAAATTAAGGAGTCTCGTTTTGTCCTGGCATTAAAACTGAGAATTTACCCAGTGGCGAGGGAGAGGGGGCGCCACTTGTCTAGGAGAACTAGGGAACCCGCTCTAGAGACGGGCTCCGCCCCAATTTTTTCCCTCACACTCTTATTGGCTACTTTTTCCTGGCCCCCTCCTTAGTGTGGACCATTGAGCATCCAAGCCTTTCCCACGACCCGACTAGGACCTCCAATCGGGTGCCAGGTCCACGAGTCCCTCCAAAAGCCCTGGACACCGCCAGGACTCTTTACTCTGGCCCGTGACTGGCCAGGGAGCAGCACGAGGTCCGCCTCCTCCTCCTGCAGATTGGTCAGCGGTCTTTAGGCTCAAGACCCTCCTGCCCGCCCCCACCCGGTCTTCCCGTGGGCGGCCGGGCCTTTGCGGGAGTGGGCCCCGCCCCCATGTGACGCCCGGGAATTGGCGACACCGTGTAGCCATTTCCGGTTTCGGGGAGGTGGGTGGGGTGCGGAGCGGGACTTGGAGCCACCGCTGCTGCCTGAGCCGCCGCCTACAGAGTGTCTTGCGCCTGGTGCTGCCTGGACCATGCGGCCGGAGCCCGGAGGCTGCTGCTGCCGTCGCCCGGTGCGGGCAAACGGCTGCGTGGCGAACGGGGAAGTGCGGAATGGGTACGTGAGGAGCAGCGCTGCCGTCTCTGCCGCCGCAGCCGGTCAGGTACGGTGGGACCGGGCGGCCGGGCAGGGGCTGTGGGCCGGACCCCGCCAGCTGGCGCGCCCGTGCGGAGCCGGCGGAGGAGGCGGCCGGGCTGGGGGAAATCGTGGTGACCGCCACCCCGGCGGGCGTCCAGCACGGCTCAGGTGTGCTGGCGGTGGCGTCCCGGTGTTGACCGGGCCTGCCGCGAGCCGGAGCCTCAAGGGCGGCACAGGGGCTCCCCCCATCTCCCCGCGCTTGAGGTCTTTCTCTCCTGCCTCCCGAGGTTTGGGGTGTGCTCGAAGCCTGGGTACTTTGCTCTACCCGATCTGGCCAGAAATGCGGGCTGCCCTCCCCTGGAGGCAGGGGGTGACTCCTCGGACCCAGGAGGACCCCCTCGGGGGCTCTTGATTCTCTCGGGGCCCCTTTTTCTTGCCTTCGAGATGGTTGCTTTCTTTTCGAGTTCTGAAGCTCTCCAAGGAAAGCTGTCCTGGGGTCCTCAGGAGGCAGAGAATTGAGCGGGAGGTACCAGGCGGAAACGTAGTTAGACGCTTCCTACCACATACCTCCCGCTTCTGCAAGCAAGACGTTGAACCTCGGGTCTGGACGCGAACCCGGCCCGGCCCGGCCCGGGGCCTCGGAAGCAGTAGGCTCCCAGCCCGTGGGGAGACCCCGTCCCGGCTCCAGGTGGAGTTCGTTGTCCCTTTGACTCTTTGAGCAACAGTTCTGTCTCCCAAAGGGATTGTTTAACCTGGGGTGACTTGTGATGACTCTGTACTAATTAACCAAGGCTGAGTCACCAGCCAGGTCCAGGCAGTTCTGGAATATTTTGAGAAGTTCTTAGTTCAAGACAGTAATTATTAACCTTCCATTTCTCTGGACTGACATAGTCTGCCGAAGCATGTTTTTAAAGACAAACTTTTGGAAAGGATGCTAGATCGGTGTTGCTGGAGGAGAGTGTTGTGATGTTTGCAGTCGACCTTAGTACTTGCAAACCTCGTGCAGATACGAAGGGACACCCCCCCCCCCAAAGTAGTCTGTCCCCTGTGCTAGGCTTGTGACTGCTGTGATTTAGTTAGGCTTTAACCTAAATGTCTGGCCGTCCCCTCCCCCTGTCAGTAGATACTATGGATAGGCCTGTTGCTGTTTGGTGCGAAACAGAAAATAAAGCTTTTCTCCCAGTCATGCCGAGAGAGTAAAACTGTAGAAGTTGGGGAATACTTCCAGGAGACTTGCCCTTCCCAGAAGTTGTGAGGCCTGAGGCAGTATAATGCACAAGTTCAGTAGATTTGTTTTCATTTTTAAAGAAATAATTGTGAGAGAGGAAATGATAAGAACGGGCTCATTATAAGCAGTGGAAGGAGTTGTCTTCTAGCCATGTACCTGGCCAATAGGACAAAGTCGTGGTATAGGGTGTGACAGGGAACCCTGCGGAGGAGTCGGAAAATCCACTGCGGTGAACGAGTGGGCCACTTAAAGGGGGACCGGAACTCGAGACACAGCTGTCCACGTTTCTGCCTTGCTCTGTGGTCAAGGGCCCTTTTCACTTAATACAGAGGAGGTAGGTTCTGACTTAGCAGTAAATCAGATTCCTCCCTCCCTCGATCCCTAACAGTTTAGCATCAGTAAACATAGTGTTTCTTCAGGAATTGCTGACTAACATGGCGAAGAACTATCAAGTTGTTAAAATGAAACTTAAAAATCTGCATGACTCAAATATTGGCCAACTTCTCCTGATAGGATTCGGGGACAGATTTTACTCAAGGACGGTGGTGACATTTGGAAGAATGGTCTAGTGGAATGGCCTAAAGAATGTTTAGGGCTGCTAAACGTTAGTGTATGAGGACTATTGTCTGTGAGGGTTTTTTTCCTTTCCTTTCAGACGAAAGAAAGATATTTGGTAACTTACGACAGCAAGAGTATCTTTACAATATTTTTTAAAGCTGTTTCTGTTTGACCCTGGCCGGGTGTTCAGTTGCTGGAGTGTCATCCCGGGCACCAGAGGGTTGCGGGTTCGACTCCTGGTCAGGGGCACAGGCCTGGGTTTCGGGTTTGATTCTGGGTCAGGACCCATGTGGAGGCAACTGATCAGTGTCTGAGTCTCTGTGTCTCCTTCTTCCCTCCCTTTAAAAAAAAAATCAATAAACTTGTCCTTGGGTGAGGATCTTTTAAAAAGTTGTTTTTGTTTTAATTAAAATGATACGCTAGCGCTCCAGCCCTGGTTTCTTCTTTGCAGTTTCTGGGTGGTAGGCTTGCCATAAAAATACACATAAGATGTTAAGTGCACAGGTGTGGGTTCGGCTTTTACTAAAATAGTAGTGTAGATTATAACGTGGTTTTTACCCTGAGATATTTCAATAAAATTGTATTTCCTCACACATTTCAACGTTGGTCCTTCATGAACAGGAGAGAAGTTAGAAACTGCTAAGGTTTCTTTCCTCTGTTCGGAGTCGGTGTCTGTGTTCGTAGGGATGAATGTGCAGACGTTTGCCACCTGGCGATGGGGTTGCATCCCGCCGCCTCCGTCCCGTTGGAGCACGCGTAGCGCTTCGCCGGGAGCAGCGGCGTTCGCCCTGGCGGTTGCGTGCCTGACTGGGGGCCGTGGTCCGCTGCCGCTGCCCAGCGTCACGGGAGTGTCGTAACCACACCTCGCTAGCCAGGGAGAAAGTCAGAATTCAACTCCGAAGCGCGGGTTCTACTGAGGGCGTGTCACTTTAGCGTCATCGTAAAGTCGGAAATCATTAAGCGGAACTGCTTTAAGTCAGGGACTATGTGTATATTCTGCCACTTTGTTGGATTTGGGTTTAGAGTTCGACTAAGTAGATATTATGGTAGATTGGGCATGTGAGACAGCCAGACATTACTGTTTGGTTTGGTTTTCCGTTTTCCTTTTCTTTGTTGTTGTGATAAAATACACATAACATAAAATTTACTATCCTAACCATTTTTTTTTAATAAGGAGAAAGCCAGGCTTCTTTATTTTTTAGATTTTATTTATTTATTTTTAGACAGAGGGAAATTGGGGGAGAAAGAGGGAGAGAAACATAAGTGTGTGGTTGTACTCGTGCGCCCCCTACTGGGGATCTGGCCTGCAACCCAGGCGTGTGCCCTGACTGGGAATCAAACCCACCACCCTTTGGTTCGCAGCCCCAGCTCAATCCATTGAGCTACACCAGTCAGGGCTTTCCTAACCATTTTTGTGTATAGTTCAATGGTATTAAACTTATTCATATTTGTGCAGCTGCCACTACCGACCATCCTCATAACTCTTTTCATCTTGCAAAACTGAAACTGTGTACCCAGTAAAGAGTAACTCCCTGTTCCCCCCATCTTCCAGCCCCTGGCAGCCGCCTTCCTGCTTTCCGTCTCTGACCGTTTGACTGCTGCAAGTACCTCGTGTAAGTGGAACAGTGCAGTCGGTATCTTTTTGTGATGGGCTTATTGCCTCTGAAACAATGTCCTCGTGGCTCATCTGTGTAGTAGCACGTATCGGAATTCTCTCCCTGTTTAAGGGTGAGTAATGTTCCGTTGTGTATACATACAAACCACCCTTCCGTTAGCCATTCATCGTTAGTGGCCACTCGGATTGCTCCCGTTTTAGCTGTTGTGAGTAGTGCTGCTGTGAACATGGAATGCTATGAAAGTAGATCTCTTTCCAGTTTCTGTTTTCATTTCCCAGAAGTGGAATTGTTGGAATATGGTAATTTAATTTTTTGAGGAAATGCCACAATATTTTCCACAGTGGCTGTAGCTGTGAGATAATGGGAGTATGCATCTGTAGTTCCGGGCACAGAACTCCTAAAATCTCTGTGATTTCCTGAGTAATGAGTATTAAGAGCATGTTTTGTTTTCATATTTGGTCTTTGACTGTGATTCCTGACCACAGAGTACCTAAATCTCTTGGAGCGTTCTGAGCGTTCTGTCCTATGAGGTGACGCTTGGTGGGTCCAGGATAGGGGCTAGTCACCAGAAAGACCAAGCCATGATTAGAAGCTTGGGATTCTCAGCCCTACCTCCCATTTTCCAGAGCGGGGAGAGGGGCTGCAAATGGAGTTAAGTCTCCTCCATAAAAATCCCAAAGGTATTGGGTTGGGAGAACTTGTGGGCTGCTGAACACACGGAGGCACTGGGAGGGTGGCACACACCTTCCTACACACCTTGCCTTACGGGTCTCTTCAAACTACACGTTCCCTGTACCTTTCATTGTATCTTTTTATGATAAACTAGTAAACAGTTTTCCTGAGTTCTGTGAGTTAATCAGACTGGAAGAGTGGGTCATGGGACCCTCTGATTTGTAGCTAATCACGAGAAGCACAGGTGAGAATCTAGACTTGAGATTGGCATCTGAAGTTGGGGTTTGGGGGGATAGGTAGTCTTGCAGGACTGAGCCCTTAACCTGTGGGATGTGACGATAACTCCCGGTAAATAGCATTAGAATCGAGTTCATTGTAGGGCACTGAGCTGTTGTTGAAGTATGACTGGGTGGTGTGGAAACACACACACCTCCCTCCGCAGTCTGGTGTCACGAGTGGTGTGCTTGTGATAGTAGAGTGAATAAAGGAGAAACATCACAGGAGTGTTGGGTGTTAGGGTTTTATGGTAACCATCCTCATGGGTGTAGACATTGCTGGCTTGTTTGTTTTTTTAATTTCGGCGGAGGGGACATTCATGTGAGAGAAGCATCGATCGGTTGCCTCCCATACTTGCCTCAACTAGGGACTGAACCCGCAACCTAGGCGTACCTGACCTGGGATCAAACCTGCAACCTTTCAGTTTATGGGATGACGCTCCAATTGAGTCACACTGGCCAAGGCGTTACTGGTTTTTTATGATGTCAGTAGACACGGTTTTCGCAAGGAGGAGTAGCAATAAAGCAGTATTTTTTTCTCCCTACCGTTCAAAAACTGAGAAGAGGGTCCACCTTTATTGGACATGAAGGGTGCCAGTTAGCATTAGGGAAACTTTGAAAGAGTTAGAATTGGGAGCTTTTGCAGAATTAGAGCTGGAAGGAACCTTTAGGGGGTTATGTAATTTATGCCCTTTATATCTTTGTAGGACTTTATTAAAACTAATCTTGATAGATGATTCCATCCTATTTTTAACGATCTCTAGAGGATTTGCAGGAAATTTTCTCATCAGCATGTTACAGTATTTGGTGATCTTAATTTCTAAGAGTTTGGTTTTTTTTTTAAGCTTCTTGTTAACAGCAATTTTTTTTAGATCTTTAATTTCATTATAGAACTTGTGAAATGTGGATATACATTTTACCTTTCTTATTAGTTAATAAGTATAGAAGGAAGAAAATATCTGCTTTTGAGATAGTTTGGGACCTTTTTATTTTTAATTTTTAAAAAATTTTTATTTATTTTTAGACTGAGGGAAGGAAGGAGAAAGAGAGGGAGAGAAACATCAATGTGTGGTTGCTTCTCATGTGCCCCCTACTGGGGACCTGGCCCACAACCCAGGCATGTGCCCTAACTGGGAATCAAATCGGTGACCCTTTGGTTCAGAGGCCAGCACTCAATCCACTGAGCCACACCAGTCAGGACTGGACCTGTCTTCTTTTTAGTACTACTTTACTAGACAGGTGCTTTAACCAGCTAAGCCACAGAGCCAGCCTCTTTAGTACTACTTTAAAAAAGAAAAGATTTTATTTATTTATTTTGAGAGAGAGGGGAAGGGGGGGAGAAAGAGTGGGAGAGAAACAATGATGCATCCTGTCGCCTCTGGCATGCACCCCTGACTAGGATTCGCACCAGTGACCTTTCACTGTGACGCTTTGCTCTGCAGGACATCGTTTAACCAACTGAGCCATGCCAGTCAGGGCATCTTTGGTAGTATGTTTATTGAGATATTAGAAAGATGACAGCCTTCTAGCCACCAGAATAAATAAGATTCTATCTTAAGGAGGAGTTGGGGTACAAATTATGTTCTTTAAATATTAAGCCAGAAGAAATAGGAGGGAGAAGTGCTGGTCCTGCTACTTATACAGTACTTAGAAGGTTGCAAATGAATAGCTAATGAAGGGTGGTTTACTAAATAGCTACTAGCTTTTGTTTCCACTGAGCAGAAACAGTAACTCGGAGAAGAAGTTATGAGGCAGGAACAGGAGGAGTAGCTAGAATGTCCAGTATACCTGTTCAGGTTTCACAGGGCCTGGTGAAATACAAAAGACCTGAAGGCTTTGCAGAATTGTTGTAACTGTTCACAACTTGTCTGACTGGATTTTTGTTTCAAATGCTTTTGTTCCAACAGGAAGAACATTTCAGTTCTTACTAGCTGGATCTGAAAGATTCAAGAGTCATTTGAGATACTCAGGAATTCTCTAATAAAAATTCTTGGGCAATGAGATCGGCATTTGATGTATAAATCACAGTATTAAGATAGTCTTTAGAACGTGGATATGCAGGGAAGACAGACTTGCCCACGTTTTAAGGCCGCCCTGGCTGTCCTAGGAACTTCGTAGTGCTTTGAGCAAGATAACTGGTGGACATTCAGTTAGGCCCAGTTTTTGAAAAGAAGCAGCAGTGTTTATTGGCAGAATAGGCAGCTGAGAAGGGTGGGTAGAGACTGTGTGTGCGTTCCGAGTGGGTGTGCTTTCTTTGATTAAATACCTGGTTTGTGGTCTCAGAAGTCAGTTGACTTGTGAAAAGCTTCTAAGAAGGCTTCTATAATGTAATTTGTATTTGTGACCAATTAAGCAAGTAAGCCTTTCGCTCTTCACCCATTTAATCTCAGAAAATTCAGCTTACTTTGTTTTTAAGCCTACCTTCAAGACCCATTATAAACGTTAAGTGGGTGTTTTTTCCTTTTGTTTTAAAATCATTTTTGCTTCTGACTATAGAGATAATACATGGGTACTGTAGGGCCCTGGAGGGCTGGGATAACCCTGTGTTGGGGGTTCATTTTTTAATATCATTAGTGGTAAATGAGTCTGCTTTCTGGTCATTTCTGCACACAGTGAAATAAGCATGTAATCCAATAGAAAAATGGGCAAAAGATAGGAACTGAAAACTCACAGAAAAAGAAACTTGATTGGGAAATAAATATATGAATATTACAACAATGGGATACTGTTTTTATCTTTTACAGTGTGGAAGCTATTAAAATGTTCGCAGTGTTTTAGCAATGGGAACTTGTATGTGGGCACTTTTAGTATAAATTGGTGCAGTTGCTTTGGAGAACAATTTGGCAGTTTCTAGAAAAGCTGAAATATGAATATTTGTAATGACTGCCCTGCTAAGGATCTAGGTAGATATGAGAGCAGAGGTTTTCCAACGTTTTATTTCAGCCCACACCAAGAAATAGCATTTTATATCATAATCCAATGCATATATAATATGTGTATATTTTATGTACTTTATATATTTCATACCTATATACACATATAACTAAAACAAAAGTTTCATAAATCACTTGAGTGGTGAGCACACAGTATGATATACAGATGATATATTATAGAATTATACACCTGAAACCCATATAATTTTATTAACCAATGTCACCCCAGTAAACTCAGTAAAGATAAAAAAAAATTGTGGTCTGTTGAATAATGCCCCTTCCCCAAGATGACCACATCCTGATTGCTAGAACATGTGAATGTTACCTTATATAGCCAAAGGCTTTGTAGATATGAGTAAATTAAGTTTCTGGTGATGAGGATTATCCAGGTAGATCCTAAAAGTAATCACACATAACCTTCTAAGAGGAAGGTAGCAAGAGATTTGACTACCCAATGAAATTCTTTAACTGAAAGTTTAAAATAACCTGATCACAAACATAGTAAATTGATATTATGAACCACTGATTGGCTATAGCCCACAGTTTGAATTGAATGCTATTGGTTTACTAGGGCTGCCATTACAAAGTACTGCAGACTGCGTGGCCTAAACACCGGAAGTGTGTTTTCTCATAGTAACGGAAACGGTCTGAGATAAGGTTTGGGCAAGGTTGGTTTCTTCTGATGCCTCGCTCCTTGGCTTGTAGACGACCCTTTTCTCCCTGTGTCTTTCTCTCTGTGGACATATGTCTCTGTCCATTCTTACAAGGACACCAGTCTTGGACTAGGACCTATGCCAATGACCTAATTTTAACTTAATAATCTCTTTAATGGCCCTGTCTCCAAAATACATATTTTGAGGTATTGAGGTTAGGACTTCAACATATGAATTTTAGGGGTCAGTTTAGCCAATAACACAGTTTTCCCAACAAACTCTGCTCATGGGCACAGGTGACATGTTTAAGAATGCTTACTGTAAAAAATAATTTAAAAAATTGGAAATAACCTAACTGTCCATTAGTAGGAGAATAGCAAAAAAACCCAGTATGTTGGGAAAACTGTAATAGCATAATCAATAAAAAAATACTTAGAAATAAAATACTTTTATGACCAGTATGGCATAGTCATCAATAAAATGCTACACATAAGTGAAAAGATGAATTGATCTGTTATGAACTTGGCTTAATCCCAGATACATACTGTAAAGATACAAAATAATAGGTCTTTAAGGATTAAAATCATGCAGAAAATTACTATATTGTTTATGGTTATGTATTTATGTAGTAAAGATTTTTTTTTTAATTCATGGGAATGATAAACACCAAATTGAGGGTAGCCTTTATACCTCTAGGGAAGAAGAGAAATAGCACTTCCCTAGGGCAGACTTTTTAAAATTTATTTTTAATTGTTGATTTTTTTAGAGATTGATTTGTTGTTCCACTTACTTATACATTCATTGGTTATTTCTTGTATGTCCCCTGACCAGGGATCGAACTTTCAGCCTTAGCGCATCAGGATGATGTTCTAACCAACTGAGCTACCTGGCCAGGGCCCCCAGGGCAAATTTCTTTTTTTTTTTTTTTAAATTTTTATTTTATTGCATTTTAGTGAGAGGGGAAGTGGGAAGAAAGCGGGAAAGAGAAACATCCATGTGAGAGAGAAACATCAGTTGATCGCCTTCTGCTTTCTCCAAGCACCCCAGTGGTCTGACCAGGAAATGAACCGGTGACCTTTTTAGTTTGCAGGACAATGCCCAGCCAACTGAGCCACATCAACTAAGGCCAGGGCAAACTTCTTATAAGGATCGGGGAACTTCTTAAACATGTCATATCGTGACACTCTCCTGTAGGCTTCTTGTCATTGACAACAAAAATACAAAGTGTCTGTCAGCTTATGAGGCTCTATCTATGTCATCTGGCTTTCCCAAAGCTCTCTGACTTCATAGCCTGCCAGCCAAGCTGGCTTTTCTGCTGTTCCCTGAACATACCAGGCATGCCTGCCTTGGGGCTTTGGCCCTTGCAGTTACCTTGGCCTGGATATGTTTTTCCTTCGGTCTCTTCCCCACTCCATGTAGGTCTCTGCCTGCCCATTATGTCCTTCAGTCCACTAGTCCCTGTCTGAAATGCTCTCTTCGGGGTGGGGTGGCTCAGCTGGTTAGAGCTTTGTCGCCACACATCAAGGTTGTGGGTTCCATCCCTGGTCAGGGCACACACAGGAAGCAACCAGTGAGTGCATAAATAAGTGGAACAACAAATCTGTTTCTCTCGTTCTCATCAATAAATTTTTTAAAATAATAACATGAAGTGCTCTCTTCTTACTTTTTCTAACTGTAGCACTTATAATTGCCTGGCAGTAGAGCGTAGGTCTTTCTGCTTCTGGTCTTCATCTCTCGCTGGTGCGTGTGGCACTGTATTCTAGTGTTCGGGTCCTGCCAAGCTCCTAGTAGGGGCTCAGTACGTGTTAATGGAGTAAAGGGACATACGAAAGGATGAATGGTACTCCATGTTTTATTTAATGGGATAATATCTAAAGCATATAAGCTAACTGGTAAATTTTGATAGATATAGGTATTGGGCTTGCTTTTATCTCTGTGTTTTAGTAATAATTATAGTATGGTATTTCATATATACTTGCTGGTTGATGACAACCAGTTTCCTAAAATAGTGTTATAAACATCTAGGAGAAACAGCTTGTGGTACATGTGCTAACAAAGAAACCCAGGGCATAATTTTTAGTGTTTCGGGTTTACAATTGTTTAAAAACGATAGGGGCTTACCGAATATTCTTACTAGTAATGGTGAGAGCTCGTGAGGAAGAGTAGGGAGCAGCCAGCAACATTGCTAATGGTCTGGAAATGGCACAGACACACTCCAGTATATTAAATCACCTTTCCGTTAGGTCCTTTAAGGAGCAGCACGGCCAGTAGAGACTTCTGCAGCACCCCTTCCCATTGTCTGGGAAGGGATTTAAGCCATGAGACACTGGTTAGTGCTTCAAAGGAAAGGAAACCTGTCAGCATTGACTTCCTGCCATGCCTCCCTTTCTTACCTTGACTTGAAGTGCCAAGAAGCTGGGCTCAGAAACCTGGCCTGGGATCACTGATTAAACTGTAATAGAACCACCTGTTGGACACCTCTGCCTTACGAGCTAAGGGGTAATCTCTTTACCGCCTCCTATATAAGCTTGGCTTGTGTATAGGAAAAGGAGGCAAGTTATTGCCAGTACATCTAAATTAGTTCCAGTTTCCTAAAAACTGACATTTTCTTAGCAGAGGAAACTGATATAACACCATTTATCTCCATTTAATATACCTAATAATGTGAATAGCAAAAATAAGCATGAAGGGTGACTTAAAGTACATTTCTAATACTAAGCTATTGGTGATTTTAAAACAATCAGATTCAGTTATAATATTTCTGAAATAATTAAAGGGAAATTTGATTCATAGAGAACGCTGGGGGGGGGGGCAATAAATGAAAAAATGTAAAGACTTGGATTCTGGTCCCAACTTTGAATTTAACTTTCTTGTGATTGGACAGATTGCTTAATCTTCTTTTCTTGGTTTTGTCAGTTAGTCATGTGAGAGGAGAGTGAGACAGCTTGAGGATCACTTGTAAAAAGAAAGGCTTCTCACTTTGTGTACGTTTTCCCTTAAATATAAATCCTTTCAGACAGTATTCTTTAAAATAGTTTTCTTATTCTCTTATCTCAAAAATCTTGTTTGTTCATTGAAAGTAGCTAGGAGAATGAGTCTTGAAAGTTGTCATCAAAAGAGAAAACTTTCGTAGCTGTGGTGACAGACATTATTTGGACTTTTGTGGTGACCATTTTGCAATGCATACAAATGTCAAACCATGTGTTGAACTCCTGAAATTGATACAGTGTTATGTGTCAACTATATCTCAACTAAATAAAGAAAACGTCAATCTTACATCCTTTTTCTCTCTTCAACAAAAACAAAAACAAAAAATCTGCAGATTTCTTGAAGACAAGGATTATCTTGTATGTGTATCAGCAAGTACAGAGAACAGTTCTTGACATAGAAGGAAATGAAGTATTTATTGAGTGAATTAAAAGAATGAGATGATTATGATGATTTTTTTGGTTACAGTGATTTTGAGCTCCTTGGTACAATGGGGCTCTGGGTTCCTAGGAGAGAATTTGATGTCTGAAAATTATTTTTGCAGTTTTAGAAATGTTAAAACGATATATCGAAGGAATATCCACTTCTGGGCATGTGAAATTAAAGGGAGGAAGGAAAAATCAAGTTGTTTGAGATTTCCCAAGGCTAGCAATACTGAAATAATGAGAGGCAAATATGTAGACTTACTGTATAGTGTACCTTCTCTCTTTCAATTATATTCATGTTCCCTCACTGCCTCCTGGGAAAAGCAGAAGCTTTTGATTGCCGGACATTATGTATAAAAGACCTACAGAGACTAAAGGCAGTGTTGTTTTTCTCATTTTATTCTCTGAGGCAGATATAGTGAGGGGCTAAGCTGCCATCTAACCAGAGACTGAACTGGGTGGGGCTGGCGTGAAGTTTTGGGTAAATTCATCCACTCGAGTGAGCACAGTGTCTTAAGCATGGGATCCATTGTGTGTTTGTTGGGGGCCCTCCCTGTAGTATGTATGACTTTTTCTTCTGCACATTGTGAGATTGTGGTTAATTTCAAGTAACCTTTCTAGTCCAGCCTTCCAGCTTCTCCAGCACTTTGTAAATGTCCTGTGCAAAAAAGTGACCATGTGTCTGTGGCTCACCTAGAATTCACTCTCTCTTACCAATCTGTACAACTACCATAAGCTCCACTGGTTTTTCTTTGTCTTGGTAGAGTTTTTATTCTGCCTGTGGCAAGCCCAATTATGATCAGTCAGGCCATGCTCAAACTCTGCAGATACCACCAGGAAAGAAAATGGCTAGAAATTTCTGCTTACCGAGGAAGGGCTCTTCGCTCTCTGGAATTTTAGTTCATCGTGCTCTTTGCTTTACATTGAAAACAGCTCTTCAGTATCTTAAAACAGTTTCTTGTTTTGAGTAATCTAGAGTTTCACCCAGTAGTTCTGTGAAAGTGATGGCTTGCCTCTGCCTTTTAACTCCAGCCTGGAAGCAGACGTCTCAATATCGGTTTTCGATTTTTGTTTTTGTTGCTGTAAGTAACATAAAAATAAAGTTGTTAAAACAGAAACAGAAACGAACTCACAGGTACAGAGAACAAACTGCTCATCACCAGATGGGAAGGGTGTCGGGTGGGTGGGCAGAAAAGGTGAAAGGGCCTGAGGAGTACAGGTCGCCAGTATAAGAGTAGTCGTGGGAGTGTGAAGTACAGCGTAGGGAATGCAGTCGGTGGTACTGTGACAGCTGTGCGTGGTCTCAGATCATTACTGGACTTACGGGGTAATCACTTCCTAAAGTATGTACATGTCTGATTACTGTGTTGTGTACCTGAAACTAAGTAATATTGTATGTCAACTATAATTGAAAAATAAATTTAACAAAGAAAAACATCTTTCTGTTAGAAAAAGAATAAGTTGTTCAAACAAGATAGGAAGCACTTCTCTTTGTAAAGTCTGAACGTAGACAGGTAGTTCTAGATAGGTAGGTTATGCGGTATGTTCTTTGTTGCTGTGCAGTCTTTTTTGCATTTTGCCTTCATTTGCATCTAAATCTTCAACCACATCTACATTCCAGGCCACAGACAGAGGGAAAGAGAAGTGGAGGGAAAGCAGTTTCTGTTTTAAAGGACATAACCCAGTCCTGGTATCCGTCACTTCTGTTCACTTCCTATTGGCCAGAATTTCACACCAAAAGCTACTTCAGCAGCAAGAGAGACAGGGAAATGTAGTTGGTGGTTGGGTGGTCGTGTACCCAGATAAAACAGATCCCCTTACTGAAGGGAAGATAGGGAGAGTCTAAAGCACCAGTTAAATGCTTTTTGCCACAGTATGGTATAAGAAGCTCTAACTAGAGTTATTTTTCCAAATAGTCAGTTTTCTTAAAATCTTGTGTTAAATAATATAATATTTTCCTTTTGTTTGATTGTTCCTACTATGAAAGAGTTAGTCTTGTTTAATGGTTATGAGCATGTTCTCTGTAGTTAGACACTGTCTGAATTTTGGTTTGTGGTCTTTTGTTGCCTTTTCTTAGATACTAGTTCTGATTTTTTTTTGGGGGGGCGTGCTATCTTCGTGTGCATTAATGAGAACCTGAAAAGAGGTTAGTTATAGTAGGCAGTTAGAATCTGATGCCCCTCAATATAGGGAAGTACCTATTTATAATTTTGAGCCAGGTGTCCCTTATCCTAGATAAGATAGTAAACAGTGTTCCAAAGGCACAACATCGACAAAGTTGGAGCCATTAAAAAGAACTACTGAAGCCCTAAAAATGTGCAGGCTCTGCTAACATGTATGTGTGCAGTAAGTGTAGAAAGAGGTTCTAAGAGATTTTAACATAGAATCTGTCTGTTAGATTTCTTTCCACTGATAACAACAGAAACTGACTCTAGCTAAAAAAAAAAAAAAGGTGGTGTATTGCAAGGATGATAGGTATGCTCAAAAAAAAAAAAAAAAGGCAAGACCAGGGAGGAATTGATGAACAACTATCTCAGGAAGTCAGAAATGTAAGAAATAGCACAGTAATTGGGACTTTCGTGGCAGGAATTTATGGACCTTTTCTCTGGGATGTTGGTCCAGTGCCCTCAGACTCTTTCCCCATTGAAATTTTAAATCCCAATGAGAGGGGTTGTTGGGTTCATTTTGGCATGGGGGCTTACCCTGTGTCAGCCAGTTATGACCCAGGAAATATAGTCATATTGCACAGCTTTGACCACCAGGGGCTCACCCCTGTGTATCAGGGCATGTTCCCAGAGAAGGAAAATTAATGTCTACTGCATTGCCTTTCCATTGGTGTTCTTTCCAAAGTCTGGGTGGAGTGTTGTGGAGGGGCTGCGTGGAAGGCATGGTGTTGGAGGCCAGGACATGTGAGAGGCGGAAGAGAGCTCTGATGAAGGCGCAGAATCTGTGGCAGAGCTGCACTCAGATCTCCTGACAGTTACATCATCTGCTGTACCATGATGCTTATCTAGGGGTAGGAAAGTGCTGCAGAGATGTGGGTGGCGAGTGAGAGTGGCCATACGCACGCAGAGCGCCACTGCACAGAGTGCACAGGATGCCACTGAACTGAAATGTCCCAGTGCGCGTGCACTTTAGGTCTCCATTTTCGGGTTTCAGTAGGAAAAGGGTGATGTCAAGATACAAATTTGTTTACAGATTGCTTTGGAAGCACTTTCAGTTCATTCTATACGAGACACTTAATTGACAAAAATTAGGGAGTTTATCCTGTTGGCAAGAAAAAAAATGTGCTCCCTACTTTTCAAAATTTGCCTGCGCCCAAAAGAGGACTCTTCTGAAAATATACATTCGGAGCACTGACTAGCTTGTGTGACAGGCACAAAGCTCTGAGCTGTTTTTTCTGGTATGTATGGTATGCAGTAGGGAGAGGCTAGTACATTGCAGTAAAATTCCAAGAAAAGACCATTTCAGCAGAACTTCTTTCAAGGAACAACAGACTATACCGCTGGAAATGAATAGGGTTTATTTAGTGGAAACAGCCTAGTAACAGTCCTTTGATTGTTGAAGAATAATGGGTAGTTCGTTTTGGACATTAATTTTTTTAATACAGTGTTCCAAATTGTCCACCAGGTGGGCAGCTGCTGTGGTGAAAGGGCAGGTTCTGTCATCCTGCTGTCACATTCAGCAGGGATGTGTTTATTTGCTTTAAACAAAGATGCTTATGTGGTTTTATATTTATATTGGAAATGTATGCTGTTTCTCAAAGATTACTTCCCCATTATTGCATCATCACATAGTTACTTTGTGTTCTTTCATGGGCTTCTTGAAACCTCTGCTCAGGATCATTCTGACCGAGTCAATTTACAGTATAATCAAAACTTACTCTTTTTCTTTTCTGAAACGAAAGAGACAGAATGTAGCACATAATCCAGGACTTTCTTTTGCTGTAAAAAGACATTATTAGGGAAATTGGTAAAATTTAAATTAAGTCTTCAGGCTAGTTATTAGTATTCTATCAATTTTCTGATTTTGACAATTGTCCTGTCGTTATATGAGAGAGTGTCTTTGTTTTTAAGACATACACACTGAAGTATTAAAAGGTAAAGTTACAGCCCTGGCTGGTGTGGCTCAGGGATGTGGGCCACCTCCATGGTAGGGGGCACACAAGAGGCAACCACACATTGATGTTTCTCTCCCTCTTTTTCTCTCACCCTTCCCCCTATCTAAAAATAGATTCTTAAAAAAAAAAAGGTAAAGATACATAATAACTGCAGCTGGCTTACAAATGGTCCATGAAGAAAATTCTCCACCATTCTCTTTTTACACGTGCACATGCACACAGTTATTTTTCCCTCAGCCAGCTGAGGCTATGTTGTATGCATTATGTGTCTTCACCTCTGTCGTACTTCAGACTGCTGGAACAAAGTACCAGACTGGGTAGCTTAAACAACAGACATTTATTGCTTATGGTTCTGGAGACCAGGAAGTCGGAGGTCAAGGTGCTGGCAGATTCGACTCTTGGATAGGGTTGTCTTCGTGGCTCGTAGATGGCAACTCTCTCATACTGTGCATACATGGCCTTTCCTCAGTGGAGTTCTCAGCTTATTTTTCTTATAAGGGCCCTAGTCATACCATGAGGGCCCACCCTCGTGACCTAATCTGAACCTAATTACCTCCCAAGAGCCCACCTTCAAATATCATTACTTTGGGAGGTGGCTGTTAGAGCTTCAACCTACGCGTTTAGTGGGCAGGACACAAACATTCATCTTACAATGTTTTGCCCATGGATTCCCCCACATTGTGTCTTTCTTGCGTGCAAAATATATTTGTTCCATCCCAACAGCCCTGAAGATCTTATTTAACTCATTACGCCATCAACTCTGAAGTCTAAAGTCCAGAGTCTTATCTGAGTATCATCTAAATCTGATACGAGTGGGATTTGAGATAATTCATCCTGAGACAGAATTCCTGTCTAGCTGTGAACCTGTGAAACCTTTAAGTTATGTGCTTCCAAAATTCCATGGTGGGACAGGCAGAAGATAGACAGTTTCATTTCAAAAGGGAGAAATCAGAGGGAAGAAAGGGGTCACAGGTCCCAACCAAGTCCAAAATTTAGCTAGGCAAATTCCATGAGATCTTAAGGCTCAAGAATAATCTTTATCGGTTTGGTGCTTGATGCTCTGTCCTCTGGACCTATTGGATATGAAGGTCATGTGTTCCCCCCACCCCACCCCACCACCCCATGCTCCAGGCTGCCACTCATAGTCTCTGAGCTGTTGAATCTGAGGCAAGTTGCTCCTGGAACCCTGGTAACCTCTGAATTGCTGTTGGAGTCGTTCTTTTTTTGTCTTGAAAGGAGTACACATTCACAGCCAAAATAGCCAGTGCTGTGGGACCTCTGAATTCCTAGCGCTTGGTTCGAAGCATCAGGCAGTTCCACAAGGCTTTTTTTGAAATATACCAACAGTCTTCTGCCCCTTTTCCCCATCTTCAGAGGTAACTATTTTGTTTTTTCCTTTTAAATTGTTATTTATTGGTTTAAGAGAGAGAGAGACAGACAGACTTTGATTTGTTGTTCCACCTATTTATGCAATCATTGGTTGATTCTTATTTGTGCCCTGACTGGGGATTGAACCGTAGCCTTAGTATACCAGGATGATGCTCTAACCAACTGAGCCAGGACACTACTTACTGTTTTAGCAGATTCTTCTGGAGTTTACTTCCATATTCTAACTAACATTCAATATTGGACATTAGCCATTGACTTATCACTATTAGCACTATTAGAAGATTTTCTCGCCTTCTAGGGGAGGATTCTTTTTTGGAAAAACTGTGGCAAGGAGTTTGGTGTGACTGCAAGGATAATTGGAGTGTGGGGGAGGTTCTTGGTGGCAGGGAGACTCGATGGGAAGGAGGGGGTTGCAGTGTCCACTGAAGGAGGAGGCACTGAGTTTTGTTTTAAAATTGAGTAACATACATTCAGTTAAGTGCATAAATTATACTAGGTGTACAAAACTCCATGGTTTTTTAACTATAAGTATACAGTGTCTCCAGTGCTTTCTCAAGATGTAGAACATTTCCAGCCTTCTTGAAATTCCCTGGTGCCTCATGAGAACGTCTTGAACTAAGGCATGAAAATTCATTACTAGTTCTAGACAGTAGCCAGAAAGAAGGTGGAGCTGAGGATGACCCAGACTTGGGAGACTGGGTAGACCGGATGGTGGCTCTGTCAGCCAGCTGGGTAATCCAGGAGGAGGGGAGGGTCAGGTTTTAGTCGAGGGAGGAGTTCAGATGGCGAGATCCATTCAGCTTCAGACGTGTTGAATTTGGGGTGTCTAGATGGAGCTACATACGGGGCAGGTGGAAGTGTAAATTTGGAGTTCTGGGGGGACATTGGGGATTGAATGTAGACTTGTGCTTACTCATCAGCACGTCAAGTTGTCTGAGATCGAACAAGTAGGTGGGAGTTCTCCAGAGTCTGTGGACCGTGACGTGACCCGAGGTTATGGTGCGAGGCGTGTGTTGCTTTTATTACTCTTTTTTCATCCAAGTAGTGAATAAAATCAGTGAGAAAATTTAGTTTGAACATTTTAAAAATAAGTGTCTGAACAAAAATTCAGTAATCAATACACAGTTTGTTAAAATGAAAAATAAACTGGCTCAGAGGGTTATAAGGAAGCGCTTCCTCCCCCGTGCCACTCCCCACCCCGGCTTCTCAGGTGTCCTTCCAGGTGATGCTGGCGCATGTGCAGTTCGCGTATGGTTTTGCCTTTTTGTTACACCACACCCCGTTGTTGCTCTGGCTGAGAGGGCCTTTTCAGCTCCTTACAAGCGTGGCTGATCGACTACAGGTGTGTGAGCAAAATGGCTTTTCAGTTTGATTTTTTTTTTGCCTTCCCCTTGAACTCTAATGTGTTTTATGTTGATGAACTTATAATCTGGACTGAAAAAATTTCTTCCTTTGATTTTTTTTTTCATTTTCTTGAAAAATAATACTAATGTTTAAGCAAGTGCATCTTGGTATTCACTGGAGTTCTTAACTCTACCCTTGATTAATAGCACTGCTAACAGTGCCACATTTTTTTCTGCTTAATGTGAATAGATTGTTTCTTTAATCTGGAGGGAATGATATGTTTAGATTTTTCTTGATTGCTTTGTTGACAGTGTGATTCTCAAATTAGAATGAATACAGGGCTCCTCGGAGCCCTCTTCCATGGTGAAATGCACTGTATGAGTGTGTAGCCCATGTTTTGTTTGGAGTGAATCTGATCTCTGGTCCAGTTGAGAACTAAACGATGTCAGATCTGGGTTCTAGAAAAGCCCTAATATTAATTATATAATCACTGCAACTTATCTAACCCCTTCTGTGATGGTATTTGTTGTTGAAAGAGCAAAGATCATAATGTGTATTTTCATTCGTTTAACAAATACCCTAAAGCTACTTTCTGTACTACTACTACTAATAAAAGGAAGCATAATTGAGTACTTACTATTGTTAGCCCTTAATAAATACCATCCTGAGTGTTAGATGTGCAGTAAGGAACAAAATAAGCCTGGTGCTTTCTCTCACGGAATGTTGTATTAAGTGATAATGTCAGAGATAACATTTAGCATCAGTACTTGAAGATCAAGTAATTCTGTTCTCCGAGTTCTAAGACTTTTTCACCTGTCCGAGGTTTGCTATCAGTTGGCTTGTCCATTCTGACCTTGCACGGTCAGAGTGACCTGTGTTTTTCACCAGAGCCCCAGCAGGCACCAGAGCACCAGTAATATGGATCCCGCTCTGTGGGGTCACCCCCACACAGCAGCCTGTCCCAGCTCGTCTTTACAGCCAGTCAGCCTGAAGGCCGGTCCCCCTCACTGATGTGCCAGCAATAGGCAGCGCTCACCTACAACAGGAGAGCACATACAGCCCACACAAGGGACAACCCTGGGACACCCATCTCAGGTGACCAGGGCGACTTTGCCACAGGGCCCCAAGGGACACCTACTATATAAGGCCACCCTACCAAGACTGGGAGATGTAGCAGATCTACGGAATATGTAGAGACAAACACAGGGAGGCAGCCAAAGTGAGGAGACAAAGAACCGTGCCCCAAATGAAAAGAACAGGAGAAATCTCCAGAGAAAAAACTAATGAGATGGAAGCAAGCAATCTACCAGATACAGAGTTCAAACACTGGCAATAAGGATGCTTGATGAACTCAAGGGAAGAGTGGATGAACTCAGTGAGAACTTACAGAAAGAAAGAAACCACATGCGCACACGCACACACAGTCAGGAATACATTAGATGGCATCAACAGCAGGCCCAGTGAAGTGGAAGAGTGACCTGGGTTTTTGACTGAGGCCACATTCCAAAAGTTCCTTCGTAGTTGAATCTTAGTTCCTTAAAATGCATTTAATTTTAAATGTGGCTGTGATAGAATCACATAGTATTTAAAACCAAGCTAATGGTTTAACTTCCTCCTTCCTAGACAGCCCAACCAGCTGCGTGCACCTAGGTTGTCCTGCTGCTGTGGGTGTGTCTCAGATCCAGGAGGGTGTCTTTTAAAGAGATCCGCCCACAGCATTCCCCACGGATAAGTCTGCCACACATTTGTTAGATTTAGGAGCTCTGAAAATTGCCTCACTTTTTACTTTCATGTTCACTTGAGAGAAAATAGTTTAAACCATTTCAGAGTTCAGGAGATTTGGGTACTGGTATGGCAAAATATTTTTAGATTGGCTTTTTAAAAAGAGATGATCAGTGTTTACTTTTCTTGTGTTTTGAGTGCTTTTGATTTTGTTCAGCTTAATAGCTTGTGTGTTATATTGTTAATTTTTAAATTTTCTGTTTTAAGATACTAGCTCATTTCTAGTTATTCTCTTCTAAACATATTGCGACCTTCTGCATAAAAGTATTAAAAATTGCCACAGACATATGCCTTTGGTGAAGAAATTGATGAAGACTTAAACTAGTTTTATAGATAGTTTTCATTAAGTTCTTCAGACCATCAAATTGAATCAGTACCAGCAGATTCCATGTATCATGCTCATCCGAACGTCTTTCCCTTCTGTCACATACAGCTATTTTTTTTCCAAACTGTTCTGACTTGCAGCATTCAAGTAGCTTTCCCAAACTGATACCAGCATACAATATTCTAAAACATATTTAGCCTTGGGGTATGTATATATATTAGTTCTATAGTTTTATAAATTTTTATTAATTCTTACTAGTTTACATCATATCTCTGATCAGATTGTCTGAGAGGGCAAGAATCTTTTATTCCTTTGGGACTTTCCTTAACTCTAGTACAGGGCTCAGCTGAAAAATATGCTCCTGGTAAATCTGATTGACCATCCTCACTGCTCTCTTGTTTCAGATAAGATTAAAGTTAGCACACAAAATGTTCTAGTGGTTTTTTTCTAAAATAAGGTTTCCATTAAAATTGACCAAAAAGTAAAAAGCTTTAAGTTACTAGATCAAAAGTACAGGGACTTGGTACCTGTATTTGATATTTGAGCACCTCAAAGGATAAATGAACCAGTGATAATCTTAGTGTTCGAATAGGTACTTAGATGAAGGGGGCAGAATGATTTTGTGAAAGTTACTGATCATTGTAACAGTTTTTCTCTTGTGTTGGATTTCACTTTCTACTTTTATGTAATGCTGGACCACTCACAAAATAAGCATTTTACTATTTGTGCATAATTTATTTGTGTTAACCGTTGAAAAGAGAGACTGGTATGAACCATGTGTTTTGACAGGGGCCTAATGCTGATATTTGGAGTTCTATGGCTGAGTGGCTTTAAGAACATGGATCAGTAAAACATTTACAAATATTTTATTCTAAAACTGAATTTACTTTTTAAAAATTTTAGTTATTTAGTTTTAGAGAGAAGGAAAGGAAGGCAGAAAGAGGGAGAAACATCCATGTGCCAGAGAGATATCAGTTGGTTGCCTTTCACACACCCCCAACTGGGGACCTGGACTGTAGCTGGCCATGTGTCCCGACTGAGAATTGAATCCTCGACCTTTCGGTCCGAAGGCCGGCACTCAGTCCGCTGGCCCACCCCAGACGGTGCTGAATGTGCCTGTGATCACTTCGTTTGTAAGCCGACATGCTGCTGCTTTTCAGGGTAGACCTTCTCCTTGTTGATTTATATATTCTGGGTTTTTTTAAATTACAGTTTACATTCAACATTATTTCGTGTTAGTTTCAGGTGTGTAGCGTAGTGGTTAGACAGTCATGTACTTTACAAAGTGTTTCCCCCGGCAGTTCTTGTTTTCTTTATTAGAACAACGGAAATTATGTATTCTCCAGCCATAGTACTTTAGGATCTATTTCATGAAATCAGATAACAATAGAGGTCAGTTAGGCATTGTTCTTAGGCAGTCCCTCTCCCTCTGTTTCTCTTTTTTTACTGTTCATCTGAATTAACTTATTTCTTTTGAAAAAATTATCCCCTGCTTAAATCTTAGTGGGTATTTTTTTTAACTAATAGAATTCTGAAGGTAAAATCATACAGATCTGTAATGACTTCTGAGATTTTAAAGTAGAAATTCCTTTCTTGGCATGGTTGAAATAAGCATTCTAAATCTCCCTTTCAGATCCATCACATGACACACAATGGAGGACTGTACAAGAGACCGTTTAATGAAGCTTTCGAAGAAACGCCCATGCTGGTTGCTGTGCTTACTTACGTGGGGTATGGGGTGCTCACCCTCTTCGGGTATCTTCGAGACTTCCTGAGGCACTGGAGAATTGAAAAGTGTCACCATGCAACGGAAAGAGAAGAACAAAAGGTGATTGTTAGAGGACTTTTAATTCTGTGAATAGAAGCCTTTTTTAGAAATCTTGGTATTTTCACTCATTCTGTTCTTTAGATATTTTGGTGCATATTAAAATAAAAATATTCCAGATGTAATAAAAGAAAACATTCCACAAAGAAAGTTGAAAACAAGGTTAAAAGCATGGAGAAAATAAAGCATTTAACATATTTTAATTTAATCATCACAAGAGCCTATTTCTATTTTATGGATAAGAAAACGAACATTCATAAGCTAAGCATTTTTTCCTGAGCTGCCTCGTGTCAGAGCTGGTGTGCAGACGCAGGTTGGTGAAGTGCCAAAAGCCGTGTTCTTTCTGTTCGCAATGCCGTACTGTGTCCCGAGTTGTGTCCACAGTCATCTGAAAAGATTGCGTTCTTAGAACTCATGATGTGTTTTCTCATAGACACGTTTTACATGAATGTCTGGGTCACAGATCAGTTCCTCTCCCCGGACAAACAAGCCCTAAAGCAGAATGTGGCAGAACTACTGTGTTTATAGTAGACAACCTTGTGTTAGTAATGGTAAACAGAAGTGACAATGTTGTCTCTGGGGAGGGAGACCTAACTCACTTTACCTTTCTTTGTGTATTCCTTTGTGCCTCTAGAGTTTTGTACAATATACATATCTTACCTGGTCTCAAAAATAAATTTAGTTAGGGTGAAAATGCCTGATTTTATGAAAAAGAAACTTGTTCTTGGCATGTGAAATACGGAGCGGTTGTGCTCCAGCCCAGGGAACACACTAGATTGCAGGAGGGAACCAGAAGTTAGCTTCTTCCTGTCTCTCATCCCTCTTTCTTCTGTGCGGTGTTAGAGGGGGGAGGCCGATGTAGTGGCAGCAAGGTCACCACTGAGACAGGAGCCAGTAAACTGAGAATGGATGTGGTCACGTGGGGGCATCCAGAAACATCAGGGAGAAAAATGACCTCTCCGGCAACTAGGAAGCCAAAACCAATCAGTATACTGATCTACGATTCTGGCCCTTGGAGAATTCAGGATCCAGGCATTCTTCTCTCTCATCTCAACCATTCTGCACCCTTCCCTGCCCTGGTACCACAGTTGACTATTTTACTCGTTGCCCTGAAATGCCTTCACAAGTTAATTTCATGAAGAAGGTATTTTTTTGAATACCTGATGCAGGCAAGGCCCTGCATTCAGAACTTGATCCAGTTGGCCAAACTAATTCTCATCACCGAGAACCAGAACGAATTAAAAACTTCTTTGACTTTTCTTTTCTTCTACCCGTGTACATCCCAGATAGACTTCCGAGCTAGCGTGCATCCACAGCATGTTGCCTTTCTTGTACATCCCTCAGGTGTGGCTTGCTTACTGTAACTCAGAGCTTACTCTGTACTACTGTGTTGTGTGGTGCTGCAGTTTCATGTTTACAGGCAGTATTTTGCTCCTAGACTGAATTGGTGGCAGTCATGACTGATGGGAGCTAAAGTTTTATTTACGTATTCAAACTAGGAAATCTTTATCTATAGGGACCTCTCAGTACCAGCACACTATAGAGACCTAGTAACTGGCATGTAGAAGTGGGGGCATGCTGAGTGTGCTTTAGAGAGCGTTCCTGGTGAGAGGGTAGTGTAGGCAAAGGTGTGAGGAGTGTTTGGGAGAACACAGAGTGTGGGCGTATTAGAAATTGTTTTGGATGAGATACTGAGAAGTTTGGTGGGCATCGAGGAGCCCTTCGCAGTTTCTGAGCAGGAGAACGGCCAGAGTTCGCACAGCTCGTGCTCTGTCAAGTATTAGTGAATAGAAGGAAAGAACGAAGGAAGGGAGGAAGGAAAGGGGGAAGGGGTGATTCATCTGAATACTTTGTGAAGGAATACAGTGTCTTAGAAACTTGTTTCATGTTTCAGGGTAAATTGACTGTTTAAGTATTGGAGCTAGCTGTGGGTGCTTAACTCTGTGTGAAAAAATTGGAACACAGATCTTTTTCCTTCAGTAGTTTCTATTTTGTTGAAGAAACATTAACACTTTGAACTTACGGGCCTTTGCAGAGCTCTATCCAGGGAAATACTGCTTGAATTGTATGCCGATTTAGAATAAAAAGGTAAACTGCATAGTATGGAGTTAATCAGGAAGTAGTTCTTGGAGGAAGTAATCAGCAATATTACTTTCAGAGGGAGAGGAAGGATCATTCAGCCTTATGGGAGATCCTGTTTGTCTTCTGATGTTGGATCAGATATAGTCCAGGGGAGGCAAATAGAAAGTGTTACACTGGAAACAGATGAGGGAAAGTGCTTGCTTGGGGTCATAAAATGCAAATATAATGCTGCCACTTCCTTGTTTCACTTCGTGAGTGGCATTCATAACCACATCCTTATTTTCTTCCTCGTTTCGCTACAGAGGAGAGCCCATTTTAACTGTTGATGCTAGTTCCTAGGAAACCAGAAAGTCGATATTTGTGCTGCTTGTCACTGCCCAGCCAATGAGTGGAGACAAGGATTGAATCTCTGTGGATGCTCTGTTCAGATGCTGGTGAGCTGAAAAGACTGAGAAGACAGTGGGTCGGTTTTGTACCCTAAAACGTACCTTGACCTCTTAACCGGGCAAGAGTTGCAGTCCGGTGGCGATTTTCCTCGTACTTCTTTATTCGCATGGTGGATGTTCCCTCCCTGGGACACAGGGGCTCAGACACCATCTCCAGTGCTTGCAGGCCCTGTCAGCTCTAACTGAGGCCAACATCTTTAACTCTTGAGTTCTCTTATCACTTAGTATGTTGTTTTGGGTAGAACTGAATCACTCGGTCCTATTAATAGAGATTGTTAGCATGAGTTTGTTCTATTTTATATATAGTGCATAAAATTCTTGGAATTCTTTGCTGCTTTATTCTCTATTAATAGTGCTGTTTTGGATGAGAGTGTTGTTTTTACCAGTCTGTGGTTTATTTCTTTTTTATGTGAGATGAAGCTAGTAGTCCAGAAAACACGCATGTGATAGATAAAGCAAAAGCTTGAATTAATGAAAATGTTCTAATAGTCAGATAGGAAATACCTAGAAATCTAAGGAGTAAATTATGGTAAGAAGTTACCACACACTTACTAAACTTTAAACTAACATTTTGCCTCTACAGTTTGTTCATGATCAAATATTCAAAAATGGAAGGGATAGGATAGTGGGAAGGAACATGGTATATCCAAATCTTGCTATGTTTAATTTTCGAGATACAAAAGAAGGAATTGATTGAAATATATTCATAGGATTCGCGGAAGGATTTTATTTTTATTTATTTTTATTTTTCAAAGATGTTATTTAGTTATTTTTAGACAGAGGAGAAGGGAGCAAATCCAGATCCATTAGTTCTTACCACCCTCCATTACCACCCAGGCGTCATCCCTGCGTAGCCCCTCACTCATCTGCTGCAGCCCTGCGGGCTCCTTGCTGTTGCCTGAACACGCCGAGGTTTCCTGCCTCACTGCCAATGCACCTGCTGCTCCCCCGATGGGAAAGCTCTTCCTCCTGATAGTGTTGAGGGTAATCCTCTACCTCCCTTTCCCTTCTGTACTCTACCCTGGCCGCCCAGCTAGGTTTTAGCATGACTTCAGTGTGTTACATCCTCCATTGTTTGGTTTCTGTTTCCATTGGCATTTTTCATCAACATACTTCGTATTGTATACATTTTTCTCTTGTAGCATCTATTGTTATGTTTTTATTTACTACTGTAGACCTGGTGTACGGAAGAGTGCTTGTTGGCACATATTAGATATCCAGTAAATGTTTCACATATGAATGATACGGTGAGTGGTGGTAACAACAAAAATTTTCAGTCTTTTGAAGTATTTACAGTCAGGGTTGCATGTGTATGTAATACAAAACCACATACAAAACACATAGATGACTCAGTTTTAGGTGTAGGGAAAAAAAGTATGTGGCTTTAATCTTGAAATCTCATTTTATGCCTTCAAGGACAGCATAGAACAGCAAGGAAGTGGCTTCCTGCCTATAGTATTAAAAACAGGAATCATACATTCATATAAGCAAACAGTAGTTAATAGTTAATAGGGAGAACTCTTAACTGTGGTTCAAAGCTTTTAGTCACCAGTTTTAACGGCCTTTCACAGGTTATTTCACCTAGTTTTCTTCATTAAATGGAAGTAAAGACAACACTGTTGGTTTATAAAATAAATATTCCTAGTTATACAATGCTTTTTGCCGTAGGGTGACTCCAGTTTCAACACTTCTTCGGGTGGACATTGTTTGGGATTTAAAAATTCTCTTAGTTTAAGTTTTGAAACAATCTTGTGCTTTAGCCATTTATATGTGTATCTTAAGGACTTGTTTCCTTCTCTAGGACAGGTGTTGCCAAAATAGAAATTCAAACACTGGGACTTTTTCCACTAGCCTGTCTTCGGTGTACAGCATTCTGTTTATCATCATCAGATGTCTTGAAATATTTCCACAGTACTCAGCTTTTCAGAGGCAGCTTCCTTGTATGGGAGCCAGAGTCCCTCTGGAGAGTAGACTCTGCAATTTATCTGGAGATATTTGGAAAGCTCCGTATTTGCAGTCACAACTTACAATAGCCTGTCCTCGCGCCACAAGTCACGTAAACACAGTATTCCGCTTTCCTTCTCCACCCCTGCTGTGCTGCTTGTTTATGCTCCAGGCACCTGTGATGGCCAGAGCGAGTGTGTGTGTGTGTGTGTGTGTGTGTGTGTGTGTGTGTAAACTGACTGAAACATTAAATGTAAAATTTTCACTAATTTTCTTGTGAGGGAAGATAATTTATTGATTGGAGAAGTTGTAAATGTCATTGCTGCAAATGATTGTTGAACTTGATAATTGACATTTTATTTACAAAGTTGTATTTTCTTTTTATATTTTTTATATTTTTTATTTTTTAAATATATTTTATTGATTATGCTATTACAGTTGTCCCATTTCCCCCCTTCACTCCCCTCCACCCTGCACACCCTCTCCCACCCACATTCCCCTCCTTTAGTTCATGTGCCATAAGTTCTTTAGCTTCTACATGTCCCATACTATTCTTGCCCTCCCCCTGTCTATTTTCTACCTGCCATCTATGCTACTTATTCTCTGTACCTTTTCCCCCTCTATCCCCACCCCACTCCCCTGTTGATAACCCTCCATGTGATCTCCATTTCTGTGGTTCTGTTCCTGTTCTAGTTGTTTGCTTAGTTTCTTTGGGTTTTGTTTTAGGTGTGGTGGTTAATAATTGTGAGTTTGCTGTCATTTTACTATACATTTTTTTTTATTTTCTTAGATAAGTCCCTTTAACATTTCATAAAATAAGGGCTTGGTGATGATGAACTCCTTTAACTTGACCCTATCTGAGAAGCACTTTATCTGCCCTTCCATTCTAAGTGAAAGCTTTGCTGGATAGAGCAATCTTGAATGTAGGTCCTTGTCTTTCATGACTTGGAATACTTCTTTCCAGCCCCTTCTTGGCTGTAAAGTCTCTTTTGAGAAATCAGCTGACAGTCTGATGGGAACTCCTTTGTAGGTGACTGTCCCCTTATCTCTTGCTGCTTCTAGGATTCTCTCCTTCATTTTTACCTTGACTAATGTAATTACGATGTGCCTTGGTGTGTTCCTTCTTGGGTCCAATTTCTTTGGGACTCTCT